>JAHREE010000379.1:2789787-2823768 GCA_033628505.1 Tringa tobata
GAAGAGAAGAGAAGAGAAGAGAAGAGAAGAGAAGAGAAGAGAAGAGAAGAGAAGAGAAGAGAAGAGAAGAGAAGAGAAGAGAAGAGAAGAGACGAGACTGAGGGGGGAACTGATCAATGCTTATAAACACTTAAAAGGAGGGTGTCAAGAGGATGGGCCAGTCTTTTTTCAGTGGTTCCCAGGGATAGAACAAGAAGAAATGGGCAGAAACTTGAATATAAGAAGCTCCACCTAAAGATGAGGAGGAACTTCTTTACTATGAGGGTGGCAGAGCACTGGAATAGGCTGCCCAGGGAAGTGGTGGAGTCTCCTTCACTGGAGACATTCCAAACCCACCTGGACATGTTCCTGTACAACCTGCTGTAAGTGGACATGTTTTGGCAGGGGGCTTGGACTAGATGATCACCAGAGGTCCCTTCCAACCCCATACCACGCTGTGATTCTGTGATTTTGCTATTGGCCCCAAGTATAAATTAGTACACTGTCTGTGTTATATCATTAATATTCTTATCTATAAACAATAAGTATTATTTTGGCATTAAAATGTGCCTGTATTTGCACTGTAAAATCACTCTGGCTATAATTGCTTCTATTTTCTATGATCCCAAGCAGAGTTTATCAGAAAACAGAACTACATGTATTTTTTTGCCAAATTCGGATAAGCCTCAAAATATGTCATGCTCCAGAATACTCTGTACTGTGTCATGTGGGAGAAAGCCTAAACAGAGACTGTGGCCAGGAGGAAACATGGAACAAATACAGTTTGTAACTTACATACTCATTAAGACTGCATTATTCCCTCATTAAGGGAACCATCTGGAATCTGGGGTTAATGTTAAGAAACTACATGAAAAATATCTGCGAAAATCAGTATTTTGTTTCAGAAGGCTGACATGTTTAACCACACATGTTAGTATAATGTAAACATCTTCCTGATTCTCAGGTGCCAATAATGCTCCTGTTCAGGAATCCATCACTTCAGGATATCTCACTGCAAATTCATGGAGTGTTTTCCTTGCATGATGTTAAAAAGAAACTTAACTTTCCCTTCTAACACCAGTAAATGCTTAGCTCAATGGATTCTACTTCTACTGTTTTACAGACGTACCCCAGTTTTCAAATTATCAGTTTTCTCGGTGTTCAGGCCCTGGTTCAATGGAGCACAAATGATGTCGAAACATTTGACTTGGCTTCCAAAGCATGATATAAACCAGATGAACTTTATTGCTCAAAACAGCTGACTTCTCTGTTTTTCCCATTTAATGCTTGCATGACCGTATTCTTTTCCATTTTCTTTTTATTTTACGAGTAAGAGGAGCAAAAAGCAAGGAAAAATTACGTAACTGGATGGCTACCTAGAAGCTGAAATTTATTTCACACACTTAGGAAAGCCAGGTAAACATAAGAAAATATCCTCATCTATTAGTGTCATATGAATTAAGGTAAATGACTGCTTCATTTGCATATTGCTACAGGATGCTTCTGCATTACACAAGAGCTGTCAGAGCAGCTCCTGCTCCATCTGCAATATATATTATCTGGCAATTCTGAGTTCCATGCATTGCCACATTTCAGTTTATCAGATGGAAAAGAGAACTTTCAATTGAACAGAAGAGACTAGAGTGTTTCTAATTTGAAAAAAAACCACACAAACCCACAAAACTACCAACCAAGATGTTCCTAGGCACACATTCCCCTTTAGAACGGATGAAATGTTCAGCCATCTGTCCATCCTCCTTGTGCTCTATACACCTAAAATGGTCATATGCAGAAGCAGGGAATTCACTGTTTAAGAAACTGGCAAACTTTCCCTTGGAGCATGAACTCCCTGTCTTTTATCTGCGGGTCAGAGGCTTCTCACAGCAGATCTGACGTGGGCCAAATATAATTCCTAACAAAGCAAGTGGAAAGAAAGTCACTGAAGAGCGTCATCCGGCCCAAGTGCTTTTGTTTGGTGCGAGTACTTCTGTAGCAGCTTGTAACAAGGGTTTCAGGTGCAGGGTCAGGTCTGGAAAGACAATGGGGAAGGGAAAGGTGCCTCCAGCTGAATTGTCAGGAGGACACTGAAATATCTGACATGCTTTGCTTCCAGAAACTGCAGATTAATTCAGATTCACAGGATAACTCGTAGGTATATTAGAGTAACACATACATAGCTTGAGCTGGAGTTACTGTGTATTTTTTTTTTTTTTCATATTTGACTTTTTGCTTCACCTATGTCTGTTATAACCAAGAAAATGTGAGGCCTGCCATTCTCCATCTGGAGAAAATTATACCCCATTTAAGTAGTTTTACTTTCTTCCATTTTAGTCTTCACTAGCTAAATAACTCCAGCTAGTTAACAGGAGTTTATCTGATCCTGCTTGAGAAAGACAATGGATTTTCTTAGGCTTCGCTGTTGTTTATTCTGCTGTGTCATTTTGCTTTTACAGCTTCAACAGGAATTTGTCCTAAAGCCCGTGTATGCTAAGCCACTAAAGAGCTGAGTATTGACTGGAAATGTTGCAAAGGTAAAATAAATAAAGGAAAGCCGAGCTCATGTGAAAAAACATTAAAGCACTGTGTATGCAGCTTCTTCCTGGCAAACTTTTGTGAGTTTGCTCGCTTTATGTAGGATATATACAGACACACGAATACGTGTGTGAGTGCATACTGCATATATAATACACATGTACAGAATGACCAACTGTACGACTATGTTGTTGGGAAGCATCTGTCTCTTCCTACTGCTAAGACCCCCAATTTCTGCGGTTGCCCAGATGCTGGCGGCTTGCCTGAAGGACTTTCTGACCTCCTACCAAGTCAGGAATCCTGAAGAAGAGAGGATGTGAAAAATCTAAATCACACTTTATATTTCGTTATCTTAAAAAAATGAAATGTTCTTCCCATAGAAAGTTATGTAAAACTGGCTATTCATCATGAGGGATTATTTTTTTTCTTTTAGAAATGCAAAATTTCCAGTGAGATTGAAATTCTCCTCCTGCAATGAATACCCTGTTGCCTTCACTCAATACTGTGTCCTTGTAAACTTCTCTCAGGGGAAACAACAGGCAGACATGGAACAAAAGAAAAAATACATAACAATGGAAGTGACACTATTCCAACAGAGTTAAAAACACAGAATATCTAGTCCGGCCAGTACAGATGCTACCAGGTATTTACCAGAATAGGAGGTTATTGCTCATGATTCAAAATTAGTTAATCAGCAAATCTATTAAAACTACATCAGAAATGAGACAGAGGTTAATAATGGAAATGTTGTAATGAAACATTATTAAAATTGTATTTCCATGACAATAGGAATATTATAATTCATCTAGCCATGTGTCCTCATCAGAAGTTCTGGTGTTTCGTTCTAGTCACACTGCATTAGAAGGATCATTGCAATAGGAGGAGGGGTTAAGAGATCTGCAACATGAATTATATGGGCGCGAAATTTTTCCATGTGAAAAGAGACACTAAAAATACAGGTAAGTTAGAAAGTTCATGAGCAAGAGGGGTAAACAAGTACATAAAACAACTAGCCCTTTAGCAATGTACAGTCACAATACTACTTAAAATGTTCCAAGGCAACAGATGACAATAGAAGGAAGAAACTCCTGCACATTGCAGTGAGTTCACCTGCAGAAGTGAGTGGCAAAAGATACTGCTGAAGGCAAAGATTCAGCAACTTTTAAATTCAAAAATTGTCAAAATTTGATGTGAATAAATAAAATACCCAGACTTGTTAGAGTAAGCAATACACACAGTAAGTAGAGTTCTGGAGTACTTGTACATAGGGAACTACTGAAGATGTTGAGGATAATATTTCTCAAGGAAGATTATACTGTAACCACCAAGTTTGTTACTGTTCTCTCTAAAACGTTTGCTGCCAGCTGCTGTCACAGACCAGGAGCTGGATTAGCTGGCATGGACTACCCCTGACATGAAATATATCAATGACCCTATGGCTGAGAACACCAGAACAGTGTATGTGCTGGACCCTTCTAGGTGGGCAGGAGTCTCTCTTCTTTTTTCTTGCCTGATGAAGAAAGATGCATTAGAGCCTTAAACTACCTTTTAGTATATTGCAGAAGTTTTCAATTAACACTAACATATGGCTTTCATAGAGACAACTGAAACACAAAATGATCTTAGTGGTTTCTGGGGCTCACAAATAAATTGGATTTACTAGTTCCAATAAGAAATTCCAGTTTTTCAATTTCCTTTGCAATAAAAAAAAAAATTCTATTCAGATCCACAATGGACATAAACCGTATTCTAAAATGGCATAAAACAAACATCGGTAGGTTACCGCCATACCACTGTTCTTCTTGTTTAATGCAGTATCTGGAAATTAATTACAACATTTTGACATGGTACATGCTGAACTAGCGTCAGCTTGTTCCTGATGTATTCAGTATCAGATTGAATGATAGATCTATTTATAGTGCTCCTAGAGTTTGTTATACATCAGGGAATTGCAAGTCAGATAGTCCTGACATTAACACAAATATTCACGGATGTCTAAAATTTGTGAATCAAACTGAGTATTTCCTAGTGTTTATGGTTAGTGCAACCTTATTCTGCGTCCCAAGGGATGTTAATGTCTGCTCCAGCCTAATCTGGAAGGCCAGCTTTGTGTGGGGATTGTTCCAGCTACAAACAGCAGAGCCCAGATATTTATTTATTGTAAATCATAGCAACACTAGTCATGGTAATTTACTTCACTGTGTATAAAAGAACATTTCCTTACCATTATTTATGTAGGTTCTGGCTTAGGCTATTAGAACCTGCTTAAGTATAAATTGGAAAAAAAAGGTATATAAAATATCTGTAGCTGCACTTCGGTTTTCTGTTTATTTTACGCTACCTATATCACTTCCAAGGCAGATAGCAGGAACAGCAGAATCCCACAGAATAAGCACTCAGGTAATGCTAGTACAAAGCAGCAAAAAGAAACACTGATAGACTTAAGCTGCCCCACTGTAACAGACTCACTCAAGGTGTGAGGATCAAGTGTGAGGATCAACTCTGTCTGAGAAATATAAGCAAAAGCTGAAACTTTTGAACACATTACTTGTCTTCTGTTTTGTTTTTTGGTTGTTTTGGGGTTTTTTTCCTGCTGTTTGGGACATAGGGATTGGGACTTGACTTTCTGAGGTCTTAGGAAATGGTGTAGAGACTCTTTATATTTAGTCATGATCAGGACTCTCTGGCCAGTTTTGTCAAGGACGTTAGTCTGCAGCAACACCAAGAGTCAAGTATGATTCACTTGCACCGGCTTTCCTACTGCTACTTAACCTGACTAGAAATATGCCTTGCTAATTTGCTAATTTTCCCAAGATTTCAAATTAACATAACCAAATGTCTGAATTGGGTAAGATGATATTTTGGCATGCAGATTTGGCTAAAATAAGTCTGAGTGAGGCTCAAAACATTTTAACTGTGACATGGCATAGTCTGAATCACAGAATTTCTGAGCTGAATATGAAATCAACTGTGTGACTCATCATGTTCACTAGAAAAGTCCATGCTTATGCTTTCAAATATTTTATTTCCTAGACAATGTTGAATGGCTAATCAAAAAGATCCAAAGTAGTTAAACTGTGCTGGGACTCTGATCCCTAATAAATAAAATAAGAAACTTTAATCTGTTTTCTGTTTTCACTACAAGGCTTATAATAACAAAAAAGTAAGAATATTACACTCTACTCACTAAGAAAGCTTTGACATCATTAAGAAATCCCCTTAGAGAGGGGATTCCTGAAAATTGCTTTTTGAAAGACAGATTCCACTTTCCAGCCCAGCTCCCGAGAGTTTAGTGGCTTGGAGTACAATTATCTGGCAGGAGGGAATTTGCCTCCTTACGTACAAATGCCACGAGCCGCTGGCTGCAGAAGTGGTGTTGGCAGTAGCTTCAGCCACATGACCATTCCTCTAGTCCAGGGAAATATGCCAGATGGCAGCCAAAGAAGAAAAACAGAGAGAAAGCAGAGGCAGGAACAAAAGAAGCTCACATAAAACAACAAAGAACCTTTCTTTCTTTTCCATATGAATATATGCTTCATGATTACTGTCTCAGGAAGTGTATCTTCATAGCCAACCATACGAACATGTGGTTGACTACAATAATTTAACAATCTTATTAATTCTTTGATTATTCAATATAAGGCATACTGTTACCAGTATAATTTCTCCATAAAACCCATTTTACTTTGGAGCTTACAATCTCTACAAAATTGTCTCCACAAAAAGGTTTTACTCAGCAGATTTTCACTCTGAGTTATTCACAGTCTTTCATTGTGAAAAAATACTTAGTGACCAGCCAGACAATCAGGGCAGATACTGCTGCCTCTGGGGAATCTTCTAAGTGGTCCTTAGGATCTGTCATTAAGTCACTGGGAGGTGTGAGTGTTTAGCATCTAGCACGATTGAGTGTCATACAACTTGTTCTTATTCATACATCTCAATTATGCGCAGGAAATTTTGATAGGTGCTTTAGTTCTTCTTCGTCCATGCATGATAGGATTTAGAGGTCATGAAGAAGGCTTCTGTCTCCATCCATTCTTCAGAGGTCTTGGGAGGCTCTAAAGCTACTATTAAGACTCAGTTTCTAAAGCCACATTTAGTGGTATTTTCTGAGCAAAGCTAAATGCAGCAGAAAACATGATTCCTGTCTGCATGTCAGGAAATGAGGTGTGCTTCAGTTTAGAGAGACTCAAGGCTTTAAAAAGAAAGGAAAAAAAAAAAGGAAAAAAAAAAAAAGAAAAAGAGATGAGCTTGTCTGTGAGTTCTGGAAATATAATAAAGATTTACAAATATTTTGTTTGTATTGGACTAGAAGAATGTTCATCTGCCAGAGAGAGGATAAGCACCTTCCTACAAAACTAAATAACCCTCCTCCTTCTCCTGCCTGCAAAACTATACTTAAAATGTGAAATGGTTTGGTGGTCTCCTGAGTTTCCTTATCTATGAAGTACCCACTCCTGGCCTTAGCTCTATAACTAATGCTGTGAATAGTCGACGTTTTGGTGTACAGTGAATCATAAATGAATCTCTACCAGTTTTTTGGTCTGCTTTCCTGTTTTTGGTCAGTACAAATAAATCATAAGTTATGATTTATTTGATGAGAAGGGCAGAGGAAGAGGAGCTCTAAGTAATTGCATTGCATTCCAGCTCTTCCTAGAAAAAATTTCATTGTCTCAAGGCATATTTTTTTTTCTGCTCTGGAAAAACTTGCATTAGCCTGGCTCTTCTACCACCTTCTGAAAAATGCAAACCTCTGCAAAGAAACTCAAATCACTATTTGGTTATGAGGGGGCATCAATGTATCTCAGAATCTCCCAAAAATGAAATATGTAAATTAAAACATAATGGTCTATTTAATCAATAGATTCAGTGTATCCCACAGAAAAAATGCTATATTTTTGCCTGAAATACAGCAAAGGAAATTTTTAAGTCATGGACAACTTCACAATTTAAATTAAGATTATGAAGTAGAACAACATGTTTTACAAAACAATGTTCATCATGGAAAGCCTGGATGGTACTATCAGGTATTTAGTTTTAGAAACCAAAGCCCCTTGATATCAGATAGTTGAGTGACGTGAGCAGAACTGTCAGTTGACATAAACAAGATTATTAAATTACATAGGGACTCGGTACTGTAAAATTTTGTAGTAGATTTCTAAATATAACCTACAGTGTGAATGGACCCATGGCAGTGACATCGCAATATGTATATGAAGGATTTTTAATCCTCTTCTCAGTCAAAAATTATAGTTAAATTCAATAGTAACAACAAAAATGGCTCACATTCAATAACTCAACTACAGCTCAGTTTTAATTAAAGTTATCTTTAACCTCATGCTAATTCTTTAAAGCTCCTAAAATACAAACATGTAACACTTTCTCTATGATAAGGCAAAATTCATTCACACTTCTGCACTTCAGATAAGAATACTTTGCTTTTTATTTTTATTAACAACTTTTAAGAATATTTTCACTTCCTAGATTGAAAAATTAGACAATGTGCTATATTTACATAAGTTAATCATCAAAGTAATCAGACCCTATATTAACATGCTACTTGAAATATTTTTCTTCTTCCTTCTGAAATGATAAAAGTTTGTAAAAGAAACATGAGTAGCTTTTTTTAAGCAAAAAAATCCATAATAAGAAGATTGCCTTAAGAGAATATCAATGGAATGATATGATCTATTTTTGAACTTTGAGAAACTATTATATTTTTTTTTTATTCTCAATTAAAATCCCTTTATTGGTTATTATTATTTTTTGTCAAAAAACAGCTCCCTCTGTAAGAATAACAGCTTCCACAAAGGAAAACACTGACAGAAGTTGGACTGTACCTAGCCAGGTTTTTTTTTTTACAGTATTCACATAGAAAGTGTTTGCTATTGATAATCCTGCATAAAGCATTTAGCTTCTAGGGCCTTTGATATTGTATACATGTGCAAATAAATGTGACGGTTGCATCAATTAATATTAAAAAGTTATTATTAAGATGATATGTAGTAAGCTCTTCGATGTATTATATACAAAGAGGAGGATTTTAAGCATTATATACTGGCAAATTTATATTGCATCTGTTATAGATAAAGTAAGGAAGCTGGAAAACAAGTATTGGTTCAATAGCAAAACGTAGCATGATAAAGAATGGAAAGTATGCTTTGCTATTGTTATTTTTAAATAACAGATAAGGAAAAAATAGAATCTGTCTGTTTTCCTCATTGGTTATACTTACTTTTAAAATGTTGAACACAACAAATATGCTTTTCTGGTTATGCAAAAGCCCCTCAACTATAAATATGAATTTAGATTTGGTATGTTGTATCAGTGTCATATTTAAAACTAAAGATATTTACTTACAATAAGTACCGGTAACATTTAGAATTAGTATTTTTACATGAACAGTGACATAAATATTAATCTATTTTTTCCCTTACTTAGAAGTGCAAAAAAGATTCAAAATTATTATTTGCTTGAAAAGTACAATTTCATAAACTTCCATGGTCACTTATTCAGTATATTTTCCTATCACAAAGAAACACTATTTTCCTGATATACATGTTCAGCAAAGCCTTTATAAGAGTCACAATTAATACAAGACATTTCCAAATTTTTATAATCTATAATCCTATAGAATAATAAAAAAGAGTAACAGTTGCAACTATTATCACTGTCAATTACACCGTAAACCATTAGAATATATACCTGTAGGACTTCAAAAAGCGAAATCTCATCTTATTTCTTGGAGATGGACGAGGGATATAGGCTCCAAAAGGATCCCAAAGAAAGGCCATTGGTAAAGTTAATTCTAAAATCTTCTAAAAAATATATCCCTGCGGGGAAGGAGGACAGTTGTGCTGGAGGTGCCCCGCACTAATTATGAAGCACTTGTAACTGTGTAAGGGAACGTCCTTTTCCTACGGTATGCTTTGGCAGAGATGTGGCTGGTTGAGAGCACAGGCTAGAAGGGATAACTGGGATTTCCTGCTGCATGAGACTTGCCCTTTGCGTGAACGTTTCCTATATTCAGGGCTCTTATCGCATTACTCAAGTGAGAACTCTTATGGTAAACCCTTGGATAGTTATAGCAACCACTAAAGAGCACAGAACTGTAGGACTAAGGCAGACCAGAAATAGCCGATGCTCTGATTATTCACTGCTGCCCAGACAAAGGCCTTCAAACTCTTAACAGTCTGTTGAAAGTACATTTAATATGGATTATATTGGAACAGTCTGTTTCGGCTGGTATCAGACAGCTAAGTAGCACACAGAAAAAAACCCCAAATCCCTGAAAAGAACCCCAACCCAAAATCTGCTGTGTCCTCCAATCTGTTCCCCCACAGCACATTAAGGAGCTAGTAAAGGGGGAGTAAAACTGCTATTGAAACCATGCCTGCAAACCCTTTAATTGTTTCTATGTTTAATTCTTAATTCTCTTCAAGTGTGTCTTCCTTCCCCACAGTGTCTAAAGACAATCAATTTATAACATTAAGTAGCTTTTCTGAAAGGGCTTAATCATCTATGAGAGATCAGCCACTCTAAGAAAGTACATCTCAGACTGGTAGATAATTTTCAGGCCTCTTGGCAGCTTTTCTCAAAGGCATCACTCCCTGTACTGAATTACCACCAGTGACTTTGAGAACTGAACTCAGTTCCCTTCTAGCTGGGGTCATTCAGGTCCATTGCCTTTTTGTTTTTTGTTTTTCTAGTTTGGGATTGGGTTTTTATGTTTTTGGTTTTTTTTTTTATTTATTTTTAATTCAAGCCCCAACTCTTGCTTGCAATTGTTTCAGCCGAGCACTAATTGTGTTGAAGGCAAACAACAGCCTACAATTCCATTCTGACACCAACTCAGGTCACGCCAGCAAGGCCACCAGTATTTCCTCTCCCCACTCTGAGTGTGGCTATGATCTCCCAACACTGGTAAGCAGATCACTAATTCAGGTGATCTTGGAAAGAAATCTAACCCAGGTAATTTTATTCATAAGAAAGGCGATGGATCAGAAATTGAGTATTTGCCCAGAATAAGCTTAAAAATGAAAGTTTAGGATTACTCAGAGTTCTATTAGAAAAGGTCAAAGAGTTAGAAAAATAAATTCCCAGGAATAAATTATGTCTATCAATCAATTATCTCATGAAATGTACTATTTTTATGGTTAAAGGTACAATGAGAAGCTATACTCTTCAGAAAAATGACAAATATAACTGGGTATATGTTGGTCTTTGGAGGAATCATTTTTCTTCTATTACACTACAGGGCCAACTAACAATACATACCTTCATACCATGAAATAAGTTTTGAATATATAGGATTCATACCTGATAGATAATACTGGAAATGAGTGTTGCCAAAATTTCTATTGCCACATACATTTTCTTTTCACATTCTATTTCTCCAAAGGATTTTTTACCACCCATTAACACAGCAGCAACATTTTTTTTTTTTTAATAAATAAAATTGAGTCAAACATGCCAATTATGAGCTCTCTTTCCTCCTCCTTAGTGCCCTTCTTTCACTATTGCACTAAACCTGCTAATGCAGCGAACCACAATAAGGTCATAGAAATAAGCTTCTTATTAGATTACTAAAGACTAAATTTATACCTTAATATCAAAAACACTTATTGTCACTACATAGTGGCATGAAGTAGATCACTGTATCAAAACAAATCACAGTGTTTAAGGAAATTCAAGGAAATGAAGGAGCAAATAACTCTGTAATACACCTTGACTTTTACATAGAAGTTGCTAGGCTCTTCTTGCCTTTTTTCTTTTCTTTCAAACAAAAAGAAAACAACATTTCTAGAACCACTCAAAGAACTCAAAGAATAAAACGATTTGACATTAAGTTGATATTTGCAGGCAGTGTTCTGTGGAAAAAACAACTCAATAGCCTGAGTAAACAAGTATCTAGTTTTATATAAAAGAAGCAAAATCAATCATTGCACTCAGTAGTAATCCAAACCTCTTATAGAAATGCATACTATAATAAACATTTACAGTGCAATAACTTTGACATTCTATGCAGCTTTGTGACTGCAACTTTTGCTCTACATTTTTGACAGATATTGGGGTATCAACCTTAAAATCCTAGCTGGTCAGTGGCACCACTGTAGTATGTCACTATTGATGTCTTCAGGTTTACAGGATCTATGAACAGTGAATTACTGAGGAAACATTTCTTTTATTGTGCTCCCAGATACGTAAGCTACAGCTATTTTTTTTAGAAAAGGTTCATATAAATTAATAGCAAAATAATATTTTTTCTTAAGTAAAAAATGTGAAAATGAAATTAATAACGAAAACACAAACTTCTGTGAAATTAGAATCTTTTTTTAGCCAGTTGAGGTCATGTAAGTGTAAAAGCTCTTAGCAATAAGCAGGTCTGGTGATAAGCTTAAACACCTTTACAGACTCGGTTCACTTTCCCTGCTGTGTCCTGAGGCATTTTAGAACTCAAAGGGCCAAGTTTTATCCCCAGATTCCTCTCAGTGTATCCAAAGCACAAAAAATTACAGCCTAAAAGGGACAGAGGCCAGGAGGCTTACCAGTGGTGGTGATGTTTTCTCAGAGATCTCCACTGAACTCAGCTCCACATGTTGGGTCATGGGATGGGAATCCACTACAGCATGGGTGACAGACCGTGCTGTTCAACAGAGCACGTGACAAACGTATGGCCTGCAGCTGGACACCACGGCTCCTAACAGTAGCCTCTGCCCCACACCTTGATTTTGTCAGTCAGGAACAACCTGTGACAAACTCCTAGGTCAGCCTCATCAGCTGCATTTGAGACGTGCTGTCCTGAGCATCGCGTATGGGGGGCACAGGGGCTGCAACCAACCGCCCCTGGAGCAACACGGGGAAGCAGACAGGGCCACTGCTTCCCGTTTTGATAGATGAAGTAGTGGTAGATGTAGGAAACAGCAAAAACAATTGAGGTTATTACTTTGCAAGCTGTGGAAAGCAATGGGGCTTTCCTGCATGCTGCCTTCGTGGCTCCTGCAAGTTGTGCTCCTTCCCCCAGCGGCCTTCTCAAAGCCTCTGCCCCGCGTGTTGGCCTATGGTATGCAGTATTAGACTTTGAGAAAAAGGATGTCACAGTTACTATTGCAACAATAGCAATATATAAACTTTGTTGTTTAAAAAATGCTTATTTATCAACAACTGGAAGCTCTGAAAGAGTTCAAACTAGGGTCATGACAGCGGACCGAATGGTTTCCATCAGTATACAGTATTTTACAGATGCTTCTCACACAGTTATTCCTTCTATGTTCAAACATTGTCTGATGATTTATTGGATATCTCCAAACAAAATGACACTGAATATTTTGTAGCTAAAATCAAATACTTACTCATTATTTCAAAGAGATGGCTTGCACAATCTGAATTCTAAACAATTTAATAATATTTGTGTATATTTTATTACAGACAAGATATTTTTCCAGCTTCCCCCCCCCACCCCCGGCCTTGCCATTAACAAGACAAAAATGAATGACAACTGACAAAACAATAAGCAGGAGTAAGGCCTTTGGATATAGGATAAACTTTCATTTTAATTTTCCCCAGTAGCATGGTAGTGTTTAGAGTTTCATATAGAGCTACTTCAATAAAATCTTATGCTGGAAGGCTAAGAACACATGAGAAATAAATGAAATAAAATTATTTTCCACTTTTTATTTTATTTTTATTTTCCACATTCATTTAGCTGTTAGATAACTTGAAGTTTATTTTTGTAAAACCTCTTCTAACTTGCATTTTTATATTATTCCTGTTCAGAATGTTGTACTTCTACAAATCAGGTATTTTCCTCTGAAAGAAGTGTTCTGACTTTGAAATATTTCTTTTCCACCTGAAAAAAGAATCATCAGCCCACCAGAAAGCACCCTACTTAATTCTGACTTAGAGTAATAAACTGAAAGTCTGAACTTTCAACCTCTCAAAAGGCAAGTACAATTTCTTCAGTCTTTCATTTTTCCCATCACTCTGATCTATTTTAACAGGTCAGAAAGTTGGAATATACTATTTAATATACCAGCTTGGCCCTATTAATGTCTTCAATGGAAAAAAAAATAATCATAAACTATTTCACTGGGGACTAAGTATCAAGAAAATTGCAAGTTCTGACTATATTTTGCTAAGCTTAAATAAGATTCTACCCAGGACTATTATCTTTTTCCACTGCAAATTCTTTCTGACTATTATTATTTATCATCCCTTTTTGGCTTTAATGCTTAATTCCACAGCTGTTGTTCCTGTAAAAAAAAAAACTGGCTGCCTTATAGGTGTCTAAATGTGAGTATTTCTGTAAGACATTTTCCTTTGAACAGCTGTTTCTGAAGTGTTTTGTGGTACTGATACTATTGCTGCGTTGAAGCATTCACAAGAATGCTCTCCTGTAAGAATTTTTTTGTGATTAATAAAGAACACGGTACATACAGCATTAAGACTGCATAACCTGCAGCCCTTCTGTCAGAAGAGCAGACCTAGGGTGTTTTACATATATATTCTGCTATAATTTTGAACTTCCAACAGTTTATTTATCTCCCAGATTCTTATAAAACCATTAAATTTGTGGAAATCATACAGGGTTAAAAATTATTTAGAAGACAGACATACAAACATGAATGCACGAGGATACACTCACTCCCACATTGATTCTCTAAAAAGGAAACATAAAAAAAATCTGAAAACAGCACAAGATACCAGAGTTTTGATCTTTCAGCAACTTTATAGCAATGTGATTTTTTTGGTAGTGCTAGTTTTACAGATTATAATATAACCTGACTTGATATGCTCATATGAAGGGTTTTGTCTCATCAGTCATGAACTATTTGTGGCTTCTCATACATCTGTTGTGTGAAAATCAATGCTAAATAGTGGTGACTAATTTAAAGTGAGAGAAAGTTTGGTGCTCTGGTCACTGCTACTAAGCCGTGCAATAAAGCAGCCATCTCTTGCTCAGAAAGTAAAATGAATGTGTCTGGGCTAGAAGAAATTCACATGGAGAACTAAATGGATGTAAGATTTAAAAAAAAAAAAAGGTGTGAAATTCTTTCCTAGAGATTAAAGTACTAATACCAGAGAGAGAGAAGTGAGATGCCAAAAATGTACTGGCCTAACCAGATAGCTCTTTCATTAAGCACACATACAGCCACTAGCTACTATAGGTGACAGCATTAAGAAGGGAATATCAGATTTAAATTGAGAGGGACCTGAGCTCACAAGTAAGTTCATTTAATCATGAAGAAAAGGAAGGTACTAGACCAGGCAGGAATGTTAAGGCTATTGGAATGTGTCTAGTCAAGTTTTCTATGGAGTTTGCAGAAAGTGTTTTTACTGACCAACTTTTTTCTCTGAATTCATTGGCAATTCCTGCAGCCTGTGCAGGGCAGATGTTATCCTTGGTATAGAATTATACGGTCATATGTAGACATTACACAAGCACTGCACACTGATCTGCAGATTAAAGAGTTATAAACTCTGAAATTCTGTAAAAGCCACAACTGAAACTATTGTTTTTAAAAATGTAACCATAGCACATGGTATAGAAATGCTCTTACTCCTGATCATTTTCCAATAAATTATATGATCTGTATTTACCAAAACCCCCCCACCAAAATCTGAAAAAACAAACTAAAACAAATATTCACAAAACAAGGAGGTACTGTCTCAATATATGTTGTGGTGATTCTATTTTTAATCATTGCTTGAATCAAAGCTCTTCTAGTTATCTATTCTTTCAAAGGATGCAGATATATGTCAAGGACAAATGGTGTCTCAAGAATTACTGAGGAACCTAATTTTAGTACAAATGAAATTGAAGAGCTTGTGTAAACGATTACCAGGCACCTTTGACTCATGTTTGGAGCTGGCTCATTGAAAGGGGATTTCACAAATAAGCAAAATGTATATTCAGCAAATTACCTAGGAAAGCTTTCAGTTGTTCCTAGGGACATTAAACAACCTCCTGATTCCTCAAAGACCTGTCAGATAGTTATGAATTGGAGTAATTCTTTGCTGTGAACATTTCTAATCCTATGTTTTTAGATGGATTTCAAGAACTATTTGGCAGGAACCCATTCTACTTCTAGGTGACTGCAACAGAACCGGCATCACAGCCATTTAGATCAGAGCTAATTTGAGAAGTCCTGCCTGAGGACAAGGGCAAAAATGGGACGGCATTGGACAGTACCGAAATGTAAAAGAGAAAAGGTAAGTTCATAGTCTACATTATAGTCTACATTCTAATTTACAGAATTTACTGTTAACATATATAAGAAATGTCATTTGCATCATGTACGGTATTAAGTGATCTTTCATAAAGATGGAAATACAGATCCTACTTCAGTGCTTGAGCACAAGAAGATAAAATTAACATTGCCAGCAAGACTTGGGAAATATGAATCTTAAAAGTTTTTGCAACTCAGCCTTGTTTGCTGGCCGTGTGACAGTTAAAAAGCATGTATTCATTCTCCTGTTGATCAGACAGGCAAGTTAATCTGTTTATCAAAGATGATAGACAAAATGTATAGGTTAGTTCTGTATCCTCTACAGAGGATAAAAAAGAAAGGAAAAATTAGATAAAGGCATTAGGGCTGCCCAGGACCCATTTGCTAGAGAATTAGCAAACTGTGATTTTATTTTAGCCTCCATAAAAAATACACCCAGTGAAAATGAGCAGAGTGCAATGGCAGTCAACATGGCAAGCAAAAACACTGCACTAATGCAGAAGCGTTGCTTGTCGGAAAAGAGCGGAGATCAACTCTCTTCTCTGAAATATGTAAACATTTTTTTTAAATGCAAGCTTTCCAGAAAGCACTAAGGTTTTCCTGAATACATTGGCTGAACCAACAGACTATATATTTTGTATTCATTTGTGAAACTACTTATTAAATATTTAAATAGATATTTAAACACCTATTTGGGTTTTGGTTTTGGTTTTTTTTGTTGTTTTTTTTTACCAGCTTATTAAAAAGCAAATTATCCAGCTGAAAGCAAAAAGTATTTGCTTATTTAACAAAAATGGAAACTGAAGTAGGAGAACTTAGCTGATTTAATCTAAAACAAGGCAGAAATCAGTACCTAAACTAGGACTGGAATCTTGCTTAAAACATTATTCTAATGTAATCAAAACCTGTAATAATAAAACAGCATCTTTAAATGAGAAATTATGCTGCAGGTAGGAAAAAGTATTGTATTAAGCTTGTATTAATTTTTTTTGTATATTTATACCCCTTTACTTCCTCCTTAACCCTCTAAAAAGTAAAATAATTCTATTTATAATTAATCGCTTATCTTTAGTGACTTATTTCAATTGCACAATCCTAGCACAAGAATTGCAGTATAAGATGATAAGAACAGTTTTATTTAGATTTTATATAGAAACTATGACCATAAACTTCCTAACATAAATAATGAGAATTAGCTTATGGAAGAGGATGAAATAAAGAGGCAATGTAATATTACACTATTTGTTGTTGCAGGTGACTGAAGAAAATTCACTATAAGAAATTTACTGAAGATTTCTTAACTGAAATAAAAGATGACACAATACTATAACATAATAGTTTTTGCCACTTCAGAGCACATCAAAACTACAAATAAAGCCATAAAACTTATCAAGGAACATGGTCTTGGACCACCTCCTCCAGGTCACCCTGCTTGAGCAGGGGGGTCAAACTAGAGGATTTCCAGAGGCGCCTGAGTGAATCTGTGATGCTGTAAAACAATCCGGCTTACCATAGGTTTTGAGATCATGAAAGCTATGCAATTTCAGGAGTGCTTTAACTTACTTGCAAACCATTTCTCTCCTTCTAGAAACACGCTTTCATGCCCTCTAGTGTTCAAAATAATAAAACCTGTTTTTCTCCCTGATCAATCACATCTAGAATAACAACACATCCTTAATTAGATCATCCTCTGATCAAGAAAAATTGTTCAGACTGTGGTCAAAAGAGGGACAAAGGGAACTGTTTGTTAGGTTAGTTGACCTTTTAGTAAGACAAAATAATGTAGTAAGGTCAAAGATAGAGTGGTTCAATGATTCTAGCATAACAGCAGGGAGCAAAACGAAGAGTTACATTGAGACAGCTCTTTCTAAAAGGAGCAACTTCTCTATATCTTGCAAAAGAAAATGCACATGAAAGATACAGTAAGTTGGCTATCATACAGGTGATTTGCAACACAAAAGGAACTGAAGCTACAGTTCAGTGATGAACTACCACAAATTCTTCATGTGCTGAATTTACAGAAAACAATTATAAGCATCTTCACAGATATCATCAGTATACTTTAACAGAACTCAACACTATAAGATTTATTCTGTAACAACTATTTTACTATGGCACAGAAGAGGATGAACTCACACAAGGCCTCAGAGAAAAGCAGCGTACCAGCTGTGGAGCCACGTGCACCTACACGAACTTTTGAGCACACAGAAGTTTTAATTAAAGCCATGGGAAAGGACAAGAAAAGGGCTTCACACAGAATATCGTGGAACTCTCAAAAAGTAAGGAAAGAAGACCTTTAAAAACAGGTAGGAGTTAGGAGACAAGGGAGGAGCAAGAGATGTTAGAAGAGCACAGATATAGAGGAAATATGACTGAAGAGAACTCCAGTTTTAATCCAGGAAAAAAATTCTGGGGAAGGGAGAGGGGTGATTTTTAGTCTAATTTTTTTTTTCTCTCTCCTTTTCTTTCCAATTCATGGAAGAAACCACTTCATTACCATGTATGTATTTTGGTCAGAGAGAGATGATGTGTTCTGTATTTCCAACATTTTCAGCCAAAAATAATATTTCCCTCATAAGAAACCCACACAAAAATCTGAGATCTTCTCCCAGATTTAGGTAGAATATTTTACGTAACTTGGGCTGTATTACCTTGGGAATTTGTGCTAGGCTTTTACAGCTGCATTAGCCAGTTAAGGAGATCCTGAGCGTCATATAGAAACTTTGCTCATAGTAAATATATAATTTTGGAACAAAACTATTAGTGCTTTTAAAAACAAAAGGAAAAAGAAAATGGAGATCTGGAAGTTCCCTGCAGCGATCTTGAACTTGATTTCATAACATTATTTCTTTTTGCCCTATCTGCAAGGTGTAAGTCAGCACTTTAGTTACTTAATATTCTTAAATTACGTAGAAGTTAAGTTGTGATTATATATTGTATTGCAAGGCTACATTTGAATAAAAAGTTGAGTACTATGCTGATTTACATTAGCTGCCAGGACATCAAATAATTTTTATCAGCTTCATGATTCTGGAGAACAGACAATATTTAGTTGAATGAATAAAGATATTTTGGAAATTACTTCAATGATATTTCTGTAAATTGACAGTTGACTGTAACAGATGAAGCTGAGTCATCAGTCAATCATGGCTCAAATCAGGAAGTGCAGCTGTGGAGCGCATTGATTTCATGTCTATTATGCTGTTAAGAAAGTTTCAAGACATTTTTACCCTTTCTGATCAGATTTTCACTTAGCATAGGTCATCTTACATCGTTTAATAATTTCATCCACTTTATAACAAAAAAAAATCTGCAAGGTTCAGATAGCTGGACTCTTCTTGGCTTCTGTTAACTGCTCTCGTCATTAGAACCCTAGATATTTTAAGTATTTTCAACCATAAACTTTTCTGATAGATTTGCTTTAAGAATAAGTTGAAATGCATCCACTGTAATGGACATAAGTGAAGTGTGATTTTCATAAAACACCAGTCTTTTGCTGTCTGTTGAGCTGCCTTTCCAAAATTTAGATATATTTGCTAAGTCTACCTACACTGTGCATTCACTCCCTTATTCTGGGAAAAATCTCAAACCTAAGAAAGTTTCACTACTGTTAGTATTTTGGAGGTGACATGTATTACCCTGACATCTGACATCAGAAAGACAATGTCACTGGAAGAACAGGTGAAGGCTGCCTGGCTCACCACAATTCATTGTGACCTACTCACTTGACAACTAAAGACACCATTGAATGAAGTTAATACCACAAGATCTGCTGAGTTTTTCTCCCCAGCCACAAGGGCTGAACTTCCTCTGGATTAAAAAAAATTACAAAAACCAAAACCAAACAAACCATAAGGAATCTATGCAAATATGTATCTGAAAAAACAAAAAAATCTCACCTCAAGTCTGGTCTCAAAATTATTGCACAGCAATATTCGTATAGCCGTTGTTTAAGAAGAATAACACTTTTCAACTAACTTCAAAGCTAAAGAGGATGTAAACACTGCCAATTGAGTAGTAACACTGCAAAATCTAACTAGATTCTTTTACAGCATCCTGCAAAAAGCAACATCTTCAGGGACGTTCATCTTGACTTGAAGACTATGATGAGTTTTGAAGTAGATAATGCTCCTAATATTGTACGCAGAAATTTATTTAGCCACTACCAGAGGCAAGATATCATTTTATTTCGGTAATTTACTGAAGGTGTTTTCAAGAGCAGCTATTAGGAGAAAAGTAACAATGCCCTGGCAATTTCAAATTCAAAGCATATCTGCCCTTTTTCATGTGTTTCACCTGCCTTCTATTTTAACAATGATATTACGGTCCCTGTCTGCAAAAGTGTCTTATTTAGATCTAATAATACAGATTATTTTTTAACATAATTGATACAATGATATTTTAATGATATCATTAACAATGATATTACGGTCCCTGTCTGCAAAAGTGTCTTATTTAGATCTAATAATACAGATTATTTTTTAACATAATTGCATCCACTGATGAATAGTTTACATTAACCAATTTAATTAAATGTTCACAAAGACCTACACTGCAAAACAGTTAATTGAAAATCATCAAACCAGGATAAGAAAAAAGAATTGCTTTATTTTCCAATATTATACTTAGATAAATACTTAAGAGTCAAGATTAATACAGTATCTCAGAAGTGTTAGCAATATCAGGCAGTTGGCTTCTGAGGGGGGAACAATATATTACAACTGCTTGATGTTTGAAGTCTCATTTCTGCTCTCTTAATTCACCATGCTTTGCATGGATTTATTTTAGACCCTTGGCATTACGTAGTTTGCTTTGTAAGAGACTAGTTTTCATAAGAACAACTACCTAAGTATTCAGGGAGACCAAATAATTGCATCAGCTACTTAGTTTTAAGTAGTTGATGAATTTTTTGCAAAACTGCCTAGCAGATGAGAGACTCAAGAAAGTTCTGGTGACAATGTTAGAAAATAATTTTCAAAATTTGCAGATATCACCCTTATATTCCTGCCTCCCCCAGAGGCTCAGAAAAGGACAGCAGTAGAGTCACTCTGACTCACAGTGAAACTGCACAGAAGGTGTCTGTGCAGAAGAACATCCAAAAACTTATGGGATCCATGAAGTCTGGCCTTATTTCACCATTTACAAAGAAAATACATGAAACAACATCAGAGGGAAAAAGAAAAAGTGAGTCAGTTCAGTATGAGTTGCCACTGGCTAACACAGTTCTTTTCCTCTTGAAAAGAACTCTGAACATGAAAAATATTATTTGTAATTTCCTCAAGGAACTAGATTGTCAGATCCTGCTATACCTTTTCCCTTTCTCTTCTGAATGTAAATGTCTTGGCAAATTACACTTCTAGAAGTGATTTCTGCAGGCCCTGAAGAGGCCCACTTGTCTCATTTCACTATGAAAGGTAACTAATACCCTTCTTACGGCTGCTAAGCAGGCAAATAAAACCTAGAGTAAGACAGGGATTTCAGGTGAGGAATGTGCAAGTAACTAATAGTCTGGCTTTTCAACTGAAAAATCAGGAAGGGAAATATTTTCCAGAGCAGAACAGCTTTATTGGGCGAGATTGAGAATCCTTTATTCCATGCCTACAATACCTCACAGGTCATGGCACTGTTTCAACAAGCCTGGATTCAAAAATCTGTAAGAGAATTGCATTAGACAAATTCTTCCTTACCCTTGAAAGCCTCTTAACAGTTTCTGGGGGAAATACAAATACTTCTGGCTTTCCGCTAGCCATTTGATGGATCCAATTCTGACTGTTTCTCTAATTAACATGCCAGTTAACATTTATTAAATATTTTTAGTTAGCTCCTAATTCCTAAAAAAAAATATTCACCTGGCTTTACTTCAAGCAACTGGATCCAAAGAGGACTGTATCCACACCGAGAATCAAAATGGGTATGTTATGAATCAGTTAACTAATTTTAAAAGTAGTGGATTTTATGCTATTTTTACATTATTTTGAATTTAAAAGACTGAATGAAAATGGTCGAGTTGAACTTCACACTAATAACTGAACCAATTTTCCTGCAATGTTAAATTCAGATGAAAAGCCATTTAATTCTTTAAAAACTTACACATGCATTAGCAACAACCCATACATAACGTGTACATTTAAAACAGAAATCTTTACTATAGGTGCCATTTTGTGCCAGTAATAATGAAAGTTTCTTCATTCTTAAAAGTGGAAGTTGTGTCTTCAAGGATAATTCTGGGCTCTCCAATCTTTCCTCTTTTAGTAAAGAGGATCTCAGAGACTGGAACACTTACAGCATGGTTTCAACCTCAAAATAGACCCTTTTTGCAGCAGGTACTACATGCCCCTAGAGGAAAGACAGCAGACCACCATTTCATAAAAAAACATATTGATTCTATGTACAAGGCCTTTTCAACACATTCTCTGGCATTGCCATTGGCAACATAATCAACCTGGTCTTCCAAAAATATTACACATTCCCTGTTCTATACTTGGATATGTATATCCCCTACTAGCCACTACCAGAGGCAAGATATCATTTTTGATGGACTCTGGGTCTAACCCACTGTAATTACTTTTATTTTATTTTTTTCTTTTCTTCACTTCATAATTTGGGATGTTTTTTAACAGTATGAAAAATAATTTTGAATTCTTTTCCAATGGTCTACATTGTTTCTGGTAACATAAGCAACTGTTCTAGATAGTTTAACTTGTTCCTGTGGCAAAGGATTAAGGATGAAAATCTATTGTTTCATCAGGAACAGAATATACTTCACTTACTTTTGGTTATTTAAAAGTTAGTGGTTTATTTCAATATATTTTTACAAGTTGATGTATACTAATGGACACAGACAGGCACCTTGAAACGGTGATTCATTTCACCTGCCTTAAAGGTCGATTTTGGCCAAAACTCTGGAGATGCCATTCTCTTTCCACTACTCATGAAAGGAACTTGGATGACTAATAGCAAAGATGCTTAGCTTCTAAAAGACTACGGGGTTGAACCTCAACCCAGCTGCTTAATTACTAGTATGTAGCTATATTAATTTAATTTCCTTTGCTAGTTCAGTCTCTTTTTTTCCAAGTTTTTTCTAACTCTCTGAAATTAACAGTATAGTGTGCAGAAAACTGTTTGTGCCCAGAGTGGTAAGACCTATGTTTATAGTTAATGCCAGGGTATGGTACATAAAGAGGCTCTTGCTTATACTTATTGCTATTAATAACCAAGCTAAGCTAATTTCATTATTTGCCCCATTGGAGGGTTGGAAATGGAAAAAAGTAGAGTGTTCCCATCTGTGGAGAGGAGCCGAGAGGATAGGTGACCCAAACCTGACCAAGTGGGGTATTCCATCCCATCTGCCCCATGCTCAGTATAAAAGCTGAGGGATCAAAGGGTCATCCATCTTTCTTCAATGGCTAACATCTGAGGAGGACCCTATCTGTAAATCTGCCTTTGACCCTGATCTGTGGGGCCCTGAATCCAGATCTGGAATCCAGTTCCCATCTGTCACTGAGTCCAGTCAGGGACTTCCTCAGTGCCTACTGGTGACATCATCCTGGGAGCTTGATGTGGCTTTGTATACATTGTATCTTTTTAATTATTTCCTTTTTAGTTTATTATTAATATTTCATTAAAATAGTTTAATCCCTTCTAAACTCATAACTCTCATTATCACTTCTCCTCTCCTTGGAGTGAGAGGTGGGACAGACCATCTGTCATCTCATCTTTAGCTGATCGAGCTTATATCTTAACAGTTGTGGAATACTGGATTGCAGAATATATATTCTACACATCTCTTGCTATATAGTTAGAAAACCCAACACATACGGTTACTTCTCTTCCTGTAAGCACCCTTCTTTTATGCAGCTTGTTATACAATGTTTGGATGATTACATTTCCCATTTTCCAAATAATAACCTTCTTGGCCAGTTTATCACTCATTTTCAAATTTTCAGTACATCTGGCTCTCAGTCATGCTTTGCAAATGAGGGATTGGGGATGGTGGATTGCTTTTGGTTTTGTTTTTGTTTTTTTGCTGGGGGTAGGAGAGGATAATTGGCCTAGCAACTCTCTGGCTGTTCTAGCTCTGAAATGCCACAGCAGGATGGGAGAAGCTAATATAGCACTAAAGACTTACGATGGACCTATCCCAAACTAATTATCATAAAGTTTGCTCTTTCTCCTTGAAACACCATATTCTGGTTGCTGTGATAAATCAGCAGAATAGGTCCCGTTACAGCTGTCATTTGAGGATGGCATCTTTAGTTACAGTCCTGGTATTTCCTTGTGTTTGATAATATTTCCTTTGGGAGATGCTATTTTGTGATACAGAATTCACAGTTCTAACAATTTTATTTTGTGAAGCTGAAAGCTATTTCCATACAACTTGCAAAATGTGCTTTACGGCAATTCTTATATAGCTTCCCTTTGATAGGTAACGTTTCTTCAACAGATGTTTGATTTCAGAGAGCTGTCAAATCACACATTTCAGCAGCCATCAGTAGCAGGTATGTCTACCTATTTGCATTTACTTTCTCATCAGTAAGACAATAACCTATATCAAAGTTCAACAACTGTATTTGTTATGATCACTGCTCATTATCTGAATCACCATAGTACCTTCAAAGTGAACTAGGGCTCCAGCTTGTTAGCTATGAAATAAGCATATTCAAGTCATGGACAGTTTTTTTATATTAATTCAAATAATTCCAGGGAGGATATCAATCAATATTGATAGCAAATAGCTATTTAAATTTATTAAGGTTGATGTTTATGTCTCAGTCTTCCTTTTTTCAGGAAAATAGAGCTTTTTTATGTACACCTTGACATTCAACAGAAAATCTTTGCATTCTCATTTACCTGAACATAGCGCAGAATTATCTGTTTCTGCGATGTCACATAGGCATAAAATACACTGATACAATTGCTTTACCAGCTCATGAAGATATGTTAATGATCCACTGTAATACCAACAATATTTTACGCACCACCTTTAGCAAGTATCAGAACTATATATCTGAGTGATGTTTAAGTGACAAGAAGTTACGTATTTCATTAAAAAATGAAGTTTGAAGAGAGGATTAAATCATCATCATATATTCCATTTAGAGACCATTATAAGGTATAATCACTACAGCACTACGCAGGTGCAAATGGAAGATGCATCTAAGCAGTTGGTGTAATGCAGAGGACAATACTTGTTATATGAGTTTCTAAGTCCTGGACAAAATTCGAGTTTTTTAGTAAACCAGCAAGGCACACAGAACTCTTTTATTGTAAATTATTGTATAACTAAAAAACCAACTGGAGTAGTTTACTCATGAAAGAGCAAGAAAACATATACCAGTAAAAGGGACCAGCCTGATTAGAAAGGATGTTAATTACAAGTAACCATATGACTTAGAAATTGAAAGGGATAGTAGTGAAAATCCACTTGAAACTAACAACCTGCTTTTAAAAAAAAAACCACAACACAGTTGGCTTTTTTTTTAAAAAAAAACCAAACAACAATGTAGCAAAATCTTGCCTATAAGACACTGAAAAGAAAATTCATTTCCATTTAGGGCTACTTTAGAGGGTCAAAGCAATCTAAGACAGATTGCAAAGAAGAATGGAAGCAAGAAGTAGAGACAAAAGGTTCAGAAGAGTGAAAAAAGATCTAAAAAAATACATTGGAGATAGTAACTTCACGTAGTTCTCTATGAACAGGGAAAGCCATGACAGAATGAGCAAGTAAGACTGAAAGTAGCTGTATGGTATGAGAGGCCCATCAGTATAATTCTCTGAAAATACAGCAGTAAATTAGCAACTTCTTAAGTTAGATTTGTAGTCCAGTACTACTAGTCCTTAGTAGCCATCAGTTTGTAACATGAAACCTTCACACATAGGCATCTCAGAAAAATTAATCTTTTTCCTAAAGTTTAGAAGTGCAAGTAAATAACTGAAAGAGTCTTCACATCATCTTAATATTTCTACTTAAGACACTAAGCACATATGGCTCTGGAATCAGGCAGCTGCAAACCCAGAGGAGCATATGTGAAAAATGACTGGCTATATCATGCAATCTGCCGTTTTGTGTGCATGCAACTCCTGCAATGTTAATGGGTCATGTTCACCCTTATCAAGTCATGAACATGCCCCAGAATGTGAGCATCTGCATCAAATTTCCTGGCTTTTGTTGATTTGTCTCAGTCATAAAGCTATTTAAATGTACATTTCCATTACTAAATTAAAAATAACAATGATGTGGTGCTTATCTATTCGCCAGCATCTGTTGCTTTGTGGCTGGTTCTTATTATTTACTTTTTGGAAGACATTTGTTAGTTGACATCCAATAAGCTTTTCAAATAGCTATTTGACTTTTCTTTTATTGAAAAGTAATGAGAGATTAAGGAAAATACACAATTGTGCTACATGTTTACACAAACTGTACATCTTACAATTTATCAGGACTCTCGTCAATTAAAGATCTCAGTAGAGAGCTTCCTATTAGTTTTACTTCTTACCAGTGATTTCATTAAAATTATAAATGCATGATTTGAGAACAATATTATGATGGATATTTGGCAGCTGAGTTATAAAACAGACTAAGATTACTAAAAGCAGAAAGAAAAAAAGTAGGATCGTATCATACAAAGACCTTTCCCATTTGAAGGAAGCTGTAGCTATACGGCTGAGTACTGCACCATGTAAAAAATCTTAGCTGGGCTTTATATAATCTAAAGGAAGATAAAGGGACAAAATCAAACCTACTACTCAGCTTTTAACCAGTTTTTGAAAGCTTGCATCAGCTTTAGCCAAATCTCCAGTCTGAAAATTTATACATATTATAAGCTAGGCAAACTTCTGAATCAGTGCAATCTTAATTAGTAGAAAGATGTATAAATTAACATTCTTTGGAATTATGCAGCTAGGATTAAGTCATGTAATGCCTCTGTACTACTCTCTTAAGGAACTCATAAGCGAACAGGAATAATTCAGATTACTTCATTCTAGTTGTCTAAAATGTTCTGAAGTTCAGAAAGCTCTGAAAATTTTGTATCACACTTACCCATCAACTTGAACTATATGTTAATATTAATTCATGTTTTACTTTTGAACTGAGAAGACACATATGTTAATAAGAGCATCAGGAATTTTTTACTATAAGATAATGTCCAGCCATGTGAATCAAGTGGGCAGATTTGTAACACCAAAAAAACTAGAAAAGCAAGGTCCAGCTGTAGAAAAAGATAGCCAAATGTACAAAACAACAGAATGTCTTTTGTTTCTATTTCAGAAGAATCCTTCCAGAACACATAGAGAATTCACATGGCTGGCACAAAAGCTATCCCATCAGACAGTAAACACAACATACAGCTTCATATTACGCGACAAAAGCTGTCACTCAATATGCTAAGTGTTGCCCATTGATCCCATTTTAACTTCCCTTTGTGCATTCCTATAGGCCACTCGGATTATGACAAAAAGAAGAGATCAGTCAGCACTTCAGTCCAGAGATCACTATTATAGGTTGTTCATCCTCTTCACCCTTGAACCCATTAGGTACAGCACAAGAGATAGGGAGGTCATTATCAGCCTTGTTCTGCCTCAAACATTTAAAAAAAAACAAAAAAGAGTGGCAACGGGTTGTTGATGGCATGCTCTGCAAGGTGGTTATTTACCACATTGCGGTTAGAAGACCTAGCTACAAATATATTAGCAAATAGGCATGCTTCCATTGGTGCCTCTTGCATTATTGTTTTGAAATTTTTTTTAAGAGATTATAAATAAAAGGTTAAACTTCTGGTTACTGTTTATTAAGAAATTTTAATATTCTAAAATACTTTTTCGTACTAAATAAACAGAACTGACTGAACAGAATTTGCCAGATTAAATATTAAATGTATTCTAACTATTGTGGTTTGCAAGTAATTTGGACTAATATAATTTTATTGCAAATAAATATATATATATATTCCATATAGTTTGAAGAAATGTTTTAATGAGGACTTCCTAAGTGAAAGTTTTGGGACATTCCATTAATATGTCCAATTGCTTTTTTGACCCATGGAAACTGTCAATGTTCACAACATCCTATGACAAGCATTTCCTTAGCTTAACTATGTGTTTCATGGAGAGGTGTCTCCCTTGATCTGTTACAGAACTTCCCCCCACTCCTTCTGACTGGTGCTCTGCCATCGCTCTGAAGGAGATGCTGAGCAGTCATTACCCAGCCATATTGTCCACAATCTTTCTCATACTTGACAGTTGTCTTTTTTTCTAGGCTGAAATGTACTAATCTTTGTTCCATTCCTAAGAATTTCATACTTTTGACCACGTTTGCTATCTTTTCAACTATGCTGTTTTCGAAATTGACAGAAATCAGCATAGTTAAGATTCAAAATATGGCCATAAAGTGGCTATAGATAATGGCATAAAGTTGCTTTTTCTATTTCTTATTTCCTCATAAATTCTAACACAGTTTTCTTCTTTGAGTGCTACAGAGTGCTGGATAATGTTTTCAGAGAACTGTCTATTAAAACACCAAGATTTTGTTCCTGAATGGAACTTGGTAGTTCAGAGCCCTAAAGTTCAAATTGTTTTCCTCATATGCCTTACCTCATATTTACTTGTGTTTATTTAAATCTGCTATTTTATTAGATATTCAGCACACTGAGATCCTTCCCAGGCCTGTTTCTGTTGGTACGTTTGAGAAGGAAAATCACCACCACGTTGTTTGTCACTCACCACAACCTACAAGTTCTCTCCTAATAACTGCCTGCGCAGCTGCTAACCTGTTTATATATACACAGTCAATTCCTCCTTTCTAAGGACTTTGTGTTTGTCTGCCCTGAATTAATCTAGATTTGATCTCAGCTATTTTGCTAAACCTTTGAAGCCCTCCCCAGATTGTCATTCACGCATTTTACAAGTACTTCCTATTTCATCATCTAAACCATAGAATCATGGAATAGTTTGGCTTGGAAGGGATGCTCAAAGGTCATCTAGTCCAATCCCCAACTTTCCTGCAATAACCTGATCTTCATAGATCAGGTTGCTCAGAGCCCTGTCCAACCTGACCTTGAATGTTTCCAGAGATGGGGTATCTACCACCTCTCTGGTCAACCTGTTCCAGTGTTTCACCAGCATCAGCCTAAAAAATTTCTTCCTTATATCTAGTCTAAATCTACTCTATTTTAGTTTAAAACCACTACCCCTTGTCCTGCTGCAACAAGCCCTGCTAAAAAAGTTGTCTCCATCTTTCTTACAAGCCCCCTATAAGAACTGAAAGGCCACAATTAGGTCTCCCCAGAGCCTTCTCTTCTCCAGGCTGAACAACCCTGACTGTCTCAGCATTTCCTTATAAGACAGGTTCCACCTGGAAAATTTTTCCACCTGGTGGAAAAATGATGCATCTGATCATTTTTTTGGCCCTCCTCTGGACCACTCCAACAGGTCCATGTCTTTTCTGTGATGAAGGCTCAAAAGCTGGATGCAGTACCCCAGGTGAGGTCTCACCAGAGTGGAGTAAAGGGGCAGACTCACCTCCTTGACCTGCCAGCCACACCACTTTTGATGCAGCCCAGGGTGCAGTTGATCTTCTGGGCTGCAAGCACACATTGGTGACTCATGTCCAGCTTTTCATCCACCAGTGCCCCCAAGTCCTTCTTGGCAGAGATGCTCTCAATCCCTTTACCCTCCAGCCTGTATTGATCCTGGAGTTGCCCTGACCTAGGTGCAGGGCCTTGTGCTTGCTGAACCTGATGAGGTTCACATGGGTTTCTAGAGCTTGTCCAGGTCCCCCTGGAAGTCATTCCATCCCTCAGGTGTGTCAACCATACCACTCATCTTGGTGTTATCCGGAAACTTGCTGAGGGTGCACCTGATCCCACTGTCTATGTCATTGATGAAGATATCGAACAGTACTGGTTCAAGTGGAGACCCCTGACGAACACCACTCGTCACTGATCTTCACCTGGACATTGAGCCCTTGACAACTATCCTCTGGATGTGATCATCCAGCCAATTCCTTATCCACTGAACATTTCACCCATCAAATCCATATCTCTCCAATTTAGAGAGAAGAATGTTGTGGGGGACTGTGTTAAAGACCTTACGCAAGTCCAGACAGATGACATCTGTAGCTCCTCCCTTCTCCACTGATGTAGTCACTCCACCATAGAAGCCAGTGAGTTAGCCAGGCAGGATTTGCCCTTGGTGAAGCCATGCTGACTGTCTCGAATCACCTCCTTGTCCTCCATGTGCCTTAGCATAGCTTCTAGGAGGGTCTGTTCCATGATCTTCCCGGGCATGGAGGTGAGGCTGACAGGCTGGTAGTTCGCAGGATCTTCCTTTCTACCCTTTTTAAAAATGGGTGCTTGACACAAGCTCACTTAATTCACCCTACTTAACATCAAATGTTTGCTATTTTCTGAAAATTCATTTACACCAGCTGGATTCTCAGTTTGTACTAATTTAATCATAACCACGTTTAAGTAGTTGGCTTGCAAGACTCTCATGGGACAGTACCATAAGCTTTCTCATAGTTACACAAATCCTCTGCATTTTCCCTAACACTAGTCCTGTTATCTTGCTAAAGGAAAGTATGACATTGATTGGATGTAATTTGTCTTAATCTACACCGGCTGTCAGGGTTCTTTTCCACTTAATTGTCTTCTAGTTGCATATAAGTTGATTGCATGATAAATCATTAACTATCCTTCCAGGCATGAAAACAGGCTGAAATATGCCACTAAGCTTAAAGAGTTTCCATTCTTTTTCAAAGCCACAAGGACCATTTTTGTTCATATTTTTAGGCTATCAGAACCCCCAGGAAAAATATCTTAGCTTTGATTTCTGACAGACAAAAGATAGTATATTAAATTAGCTAAAAGTTAGAAACAGCAGAAGGTATTTCCGCCCCCAAAAACTGGAAAGTAAATTCCTAAACAGGGCCAAAACCAGCCATGGCTAGTTCAGGAATTGATTCACAAATATATCAAACATCTCTTCCAATATTAGGAACAGATGGGTTGGCTAAGAGCACTGAGAGCTTGAGTTACCTGGTTTTAGTTTGTGACTGCACATCTGTGCCAGCTCTCAAATCTCTCTAGTAGAGATTGAAGCTAATGTATTTTTTCTTCACGCTGCAAAAGGCTACGTGTTTGTTACCGAAGATCAGCTAAAATGTCATAACTCAGGCCTGTGCTTCAGCCCTCAAGATGATTGCTGGTACAATTTCTTCAGTCAGCTTTCTTCCAACTTTACGGATGGAGCCTTGTCTGCCCTCACTATTTCTCCTATCTGTTCCACTGTATGAAAATACAGAAGACACTCATTAATTATTTAACTAATTTCTTAGATATTGACATTTAAAGATATTAAGAAGTGTGGCTGTCAACAGTATAAAACTGTACATTAGTGATAGGAGCTGCCTTTCATTTATGACAGAATAGCCCCAGATAAAACAGCATTTTACATTCTCACTGGTAGAAATGACAGGCTTCCAATTTCAGTACTTTTACTGCTTCATCCCTGAGTACATAAATCTACCATCATTCGTTGATGTGTCTCCCTGAAATTTAGTGTTGCTTAAACCAGGTCATTTAGGTGGTATCAGTACTCGGTTTCAGCACATTGCTCTCCATGGAGAGAAAGTTTGAAATCAGTCTCTACTTGCATGTTAAAGTAATACAAATAAAAATTACTTAGTTTGTCTTACTTTTTTTTTTTTTTTAATTTTCCCTCAGCCATTGCTATTGACCCTCTAATATTTAAAAACTGATTAATGAGCTACATTCTAACTTCAGCAAGCCATGTGCACTTCAGTAGTAACTCTCCTGTATTTACTGTTACTACAAATAACAAACTTTTTATTTCTAAACTAGTTTGCTACTGTGCAGGTCCTTGTAATCGCTGAAAATATACAGTGGCATAATTCCTTAATTGGCTAATTCTGCGTATGCTGTTCAGACTGCTTTTTCTGCGTCTTCTGCTTTTTTTCTTCTTAAACAAAATCAATCAACACATAAAATAATATGCTGTAATATAGATTTTTAAGAATAGTATTTCTCCAGTAATTCTGATTTGTGGGAACAATCAGCAGAATGGGAGTAATCAAAAAGTCATGACAAATTAATCTTGTTTAACAACAAACTAAACAAAAAGAAGCTAACAAAAACTCTGATCGTATTTTCATCATTTGAGTCATCATTTTACTGTCTATACATGCCTAGTAGTCTTGACATCTGTGACAATTGCTTTTATTGTTCTACTTTCAGACCCTCATCTCTACATTGTTTCAGAATATTACTGAAGATTCTCTCCAAAACAAAATTGAAGTACCTTTTAATTTTTAAAGAAAATTATCTTTCCTCCATTGTGTGTGAATATTTACTTAAGTTCCTTTTAATCTTAAAACAAATTTGAAAAATCCATGCAAAAATGCATTTCTCTTCACATATAATATTTAAAATATGTTTTATTAGAAGTATATAGAGATGCATGAACACATATGAAAGATATCTATTTCACTTGTCTAGGTTGTGAAAGTGTCCTCCAGTGTCCTCCAGCTAAGCCTTCTTTGGAAGAATTTCTCCCAATTACAAAGTGAGTCCAATGAAAGAGAAAAACAAAACATTAGATGCAGTAAAGATCTTTCTCAGTATGCCACTATAGTGAGATACAAGCTGATTTGAAAACACCACCTACCTACTAAAGCAGCATTTATTCCAAGCACCCTAGAAGTGTTGACAGTTATAATTTCCAAAATAATCTACCTGATGGAGATTTAGAGCAAGGCAAACAAAGTAGATGATACAGTTTTCATTTTTAGAGACCATTTCAGATGGAATAGAGCATGAGTACTAAAATGTTACAAGGCAGACATGCAGGATCTGCTTATGAAATGAAGTTGCTCACACCAACCAGAGAATGGAACAAAACTAAACTAAATAGTTAGTCAGCTCCCTATTACAGGTCAGCTTGTGCCACAGATAAAGAAGCATCAAAACATGGATTTTAATAAGCAACTTTTCTATCAATAACAGGCTAGCCGAGTGCTCATTATGTTGTCACTTCTAGCTCTACTAGTTCACGTAAGCACTGCACAAGAAGCTGTATTTTTTTTAAAAAAGGTTTCCACCTGCATATGGGATACAATTACTCTCTGTTTTCTTTTTTCAACAGAAGAAAGAGCACACCTTCTTTTATATCTCAATTAAAACAAATAACTTTTTTCTCCACCAATTAGTTTGCAATCAAATCAATTCCTTCTTGGAACACTATGTGCTTTGCATCATGGCTTATCATATATTGGGGCTCACTGACTGTTACGTTCTGTTTTTATGGACATGAAGATACAACTAATACATGAACATTAGTCCAAGTCCTAACTCCCACCACTGTGTCATTGCAATTGAAACATTTCCATGGATACCATTAAAAAATGATGACTTGCTTGGCGATTGGTCAAGGAACGCCACTTGTACCCAGATGCAGGCCTATGTAAGAAGCAATATTCTTGCTTTGACTGGTACTATTGCAATTCTGAAATGTCATCTTATTCCAGAACAGAATCCTAATGCAGAACAAAAATTTCAAGTGACCCGAAAATTTTAAAAGGCTTGAATTTCAGGCTAATTGAAATATATTTGGTATTAAAAACCTGAGATGTTTCTTTTTTTAGTTTTTTTGCTATTAGCCTTTGAAAGCCTCATGATATAAAAATCTCAAAACACAAATCTCCTTTGAGACAAAAATTTGACACATTTCTCCCCAAAGACAAAAGTGAATTATCAGTTCAAAAGTTTTTGAACAATTTGGTGTCATGCAATTCTGTAAAAAGTTTTCATTTTCAAGGAACACTCGGAAATATTCAACTAGCACTATTAAAGTATAAAAATGGTTGGTCAGTTTTGGTAACAGCCATGAAAACAAGCATGACAACATTTCAAAATGTATATATGTGTGTGTGTTTGTATGTGTAGATCATTTACACGAGCAAATATGGGTCTTGTTTTGTTTTTTTTTGTCTTTGTCTGGTCTTTGTTTGGTTTTTTTTTTTTTTCCTAAAAAGAAACCTGCGGTTATCAAAACAATTCATAGTCCTAAATCTACAACCAAGATGTATCTACCTGGCACCTCCTGTGAGTATCTGCTTATGAAAGATGCAATTACTTCCTCAAACCTTGGTGCTTTTTTGCATTGAGGACAAAAAACAGGTCAGCTGAGAAACTTCTTGCATGTTAAGTAACACAAATCGTGTGAT
>JAHREE010000379.1:2824069-2897542 GCA_033628505.1 Tringa tobata
AGATGTATCTACCTGGCACCTCCTGTGAGTATCTGCTTATGAAAGATGCAATTACTTCCTCAAACCTTGGTGCTTTTTTGCATTGAGGACAAAAAACAGGTCAGCTGAGAAACTTCTTGCATGTTAAGTAACACAAATCGTGTGATCTTCCAGAGAAACTCCAGAATCTCATACACCTACCAAAAGCAAAATTAAACTAATGCTACTCAATGGCAAACAGTTCCCCTAAAATTCCTTGCAACCGCACTCCTCCCAGACAATTAAATCTGTGTTTTCTTTTATTAGCCATGAAAAGTCTCACTGCAAATCTACACTCAGGAAGACTAAATTAGTGTATTAGGAGATAGGAGTTTTCTTAGTGACCCAATCATCTTAAATATTGCATAGTCTAATTCAGGTTCTGGCTTTGAAGTTCCAATAATTTCTTTCACTTCCACTATATGAATATTCCCATTAACCCTAATCCTTTAAAATATTTCAATTATGAATTCTGTTCTCTCCTCAATAATAACTTGGCATCACAAAACTAATAATTATATTCTGCTTAGAAATTCTTTACCTACAATTTTTTGCAAGTTCTACCTTAAACTATTGCACTGAAAAATATGACACATGAACATTTTGTGTATATTTGAATTTAACTTGTGTGTAGCACCTCTCCTGCCTGAAAAAGACAGCAAGGAACTCCAGCTGTATATCACACAATCTTGCACTGTTTCTTGCATGAGTTTTCTAAAGAAGGTGAAATGACAAGTAGAGAGCAATGAAACTGCTTGGCATGCAGAAGACCTTCAATTCCTAATACTATTTTTAATTATTGTTTTTTAACTGATTTGAGTTTGAGCTTGCATAAAGGAAAGAATGCACAATGCATCAAGCTCTTTTATGAAAACCCTGAGATTTAAGTGTTACATCAACTATAAAAGAGGTTAAAATCTTAACTAGAATAGTTATTACAAGAGAGAGTCTTCTTTATGAAAGGCAGTTAGTACAGTAGCCTCAGATTAGTGTAATGCCTTGAAAGGCCTTAGAGATGAAGATGGAGAGATGTATCACCTCATATTCAACAGCAGCTATCATCAGCCTCCATGTTCTCCAAAGGCAGCAGAGACTGGAATACATTCCCCATTTTTAAGACAGTATAAAGGATGAAATTTCACCAGTGAATCACTGGTGGGGTAAAATCAAGTTATGAATTTTTACCATAGCACTTGAATTTCACTTTTTTTTTTTTTTTCTCCCCAATATACCCACCAGTTCTGATGAAATTATATTGATGTGTACTCACCAAAGACTGGAGTCTACAAGGTGGCAAATCATTCACAGAAGAGAGTAATATGCCCTTCTAATAACAAAGCCCAAAATTCAGGCTTTAATATAGCCTGATATTATCTTAGGACAGGGAAATAGAATCTTGGGAAAAGTTATGCATTATACTGATTTTTCAAACTATGCACAGTTAACAGTATATTCAAGAGGAAAGTGGATTCTGCAGAAAAATCATGGAGATCTCTAAGCATCTTACATTAAATAAATAAAGCAATTCTCTAACACATTAAAAATAAGAAGTTTTCTTGAAATAGTACTCAAAATTTTCTTATCAGTCTGATTACTTCTTTTTTTAACAGAGTATTTTTTAAAATTGCATTATCAAAAATATTATGCAAAGGCATCATTTTTTTGAAAACCGGAGAAAGATTCATGCTCCGTGTTAAAGTTCAGCTTTTTATATTTAAAATCTACATGTAGCCTTTACATTTCAATACAAAGTATGATGTATATAAGCGCATGAAGGACTTTGGGCTATAAATATTGACTTAAACTGAAACTACTTTTGGGAAGGTAGCTAGAATAAAAGATCATTTTTCTTAAGATAACTTTTTTTTCTAATCCCACTAGTTTACATTTTACTTAAAAGAGCCTCTGCCAAAACACTAACCAGATATCAGCAGTTCTCTGATCCTACATGGAACTTCACATCTGTTTTTTCCACTAGGACAAAATCAAGGGAAATTGATTTTTTTTACACAGGAAGTTTCAGTAAGTCTTTCAATTCCATTCATAAAGGGATTTTCTCTTCATGGCACAGTGTGATAAAACTGAAGAGAAAGAAATTCTGCTATACTGAACAATATGCAAAAGGCTGTTTCAGCTATTTTGCTAAAATATGAAACAACTATATTCCAGATAATAAAATATTCCAAAACTCTGAGTATATTTCTGCTTGAAATATAGACACACTAGCCCTAGTTTAGTTGCACCAAAAAAAAAAATAATTAACACTGCTTCCCTGAAAAAGTGACTAATTATTTATAACTGCACATATATACAGTCCTGTCCATACGGTAAATAGGCTGAACACAACATTCATATCTTTGTGTAAAACAAATACAGCTTTGTGCTGCTATATTTATTGCTGTTACCTGGTATTGTATTTTTCCTTTTTTTCACAACTCTTCTCTTCCACCATTCAATATTGAATACAAACACAGTGAGGTGTTTTTTTTATAGCATACCCCTTTTCCCCCTTTCTCACAGAAGCACAAAGCAAGGTGCTTTAGGTGGTTTAAAGGCAGAAAGCTGTAGACAAGACAAATACTTTGCGGAAGAATAATAAAGTCTCATACCGTCTCCTCTGCTGTTTAATATCAATTGGCTTGTTAATAGCATAAGGCGATCCATGAATGTAAGCACTCCGGAATCTGGCCACTTTCTCCAGAGTCAGGTGCTCACAGCTAGATGGTAAACTCATTTTATCCCAACAGAAGAAGAGTAAGACTAACAGCCAAAAAGATGCATTCCTGGGAAAACTGGAAACAAAAAACTATACAGCCAACTTCATTGAAGCATGCTGCTCCAAAGGAGCCAAACACTCCTGTGCCTGGAAAGCAAATGCTGCTCCTCTCAGCTGCGGTGCCACCCTCGTGGATGCAGGAAGCTGGCTGCTTATTTCCACCCAGTCATACTCCGACCAATTACTGATCAAGCAGATAAAGTGGAAAGCCTCTCAGGAACCTTTTCCCCCACCCCTGGGCACTAATCTTTTCTCTAATCTTTTTTTTTTTGGTGGAGACAGACCATAAGCACAACTTAATCAGTTAAGACCAATGTCTAAAAAAGCCAGAGACTGAATTGTCCAGGAAAGATACTTTTTGCATATATCAAAAGACTGCTGTGGGAGAAGATCTACCCACTGGTACATTTGAAAAGGTCAAATAACTTTTCAGATTCATGGTATGAACGCAGACTGATTAGATTTGTTATACCTTTGTTAAACCTGAAATGGTTTCAGGATTTAATCTATCTAAAAAAAATGATGAAAAGATGATCAAACATTTAATGATGTTTTATATTCTGTGGTATTTTTCTTATTGCATAGCAGCACATTCTCCACTAATGTAAATAACAAAACATGTGCATAACCTCATATGAGAACTTATGCCATATTTGATCAACAGGAATATATTAAATTGTTTTCCCATATTGTAAAAGGCACTGTGGGGGTTTGTTGTATGTTCAACTACTCAAAATTATCCATGGGATTGCCTTTCTTTATGAAACTGCCTCTACTTGGCCTCCACTATCTCAGCCTCTGTGCAATACCCCTAGACATATAAGAACTACATAAACCAGAAATGTAGTACTTCAGTGCTACTTTCACAGAAAATCAAATGATGAAGTGGATTTTACACTGTAGCATGAGAATTTGAGGGATACAAAGGAAATTTACATTCACTACAGAAAAAGCTGTATCATGAAGAACTGGAAAACTGGGGGGATTTTGTGTATGTAATACATAAATATTATATGCACCAAAATCTATCTGGCTAATTCTTATCCTCTTGAATTGCTGGAATTAAATCAAAGGAGGCTGCAAAGGTGGAACCCCAACAGGAAACAAGACAAAAAGAAAGATAAGGTTCTTTGCAAAAACAATGGACCGGGGACTGGTCCCGAAAGGGGAATATTCTCTGCCTGGCTCCATCGAGGGTGGCAACATCTACCTTTCCCAGGCTGCAGAGCACTAAAGAAGGAAAAAGAAGTGGCAAGAACTCGCCCATGATGTCTCCACAAAAGGAGACAAGTAGCAGGGATACACAACAGAATGAGAATCAGGCTACCTCCCCTTGGCGCTGCTAAAATGGACTGAAAGGACAGATTCTTGGATGATATGCCAAAAAAAATTCAGATGCTAAAGTCTGGGCACGTATGTTTTTGTCTGTGCTTTATGCTTCTGAAGAGACAACAACAACAACAAAAAGTACTTCTTTTTTTGAAAAGTCTGATCTGGGAACTACTGTAACTAATTCTCAGGACAGAAGTAACCAAGTGACTGACTTTGCATCGGACTGGTGCTCCGGTCCTGCAGCTGCAACAGGGCCTCGCTGTGTGCTGCCACCCCCAGTGCCTGGCTGGAAACAGAAGCGATTTGTCCTGTACCTTTAGCAGGTGTCAAAATCCTCGTAGGACTTTGTTAAGTGACAAAAAAGCCAGCCAGCCAGTCCATAAATCTACCCTTTACCCTCTCCTTGCATCTAATACAAAGCCTTTCTTAGGCTACAAATTCTAAATTTTCTAAATTCTAGTTGTGTCCTGAAACCTTTGTGTCTGTATAACTGAAGTATAATTTTGCATGCACAGCTATTGTAAGATTGAGTTTGTTAGGTAAACTTTATACTGCATTAACAGCCTCTCTAAGGAAAGAGAGGTGTATACTCGGTGTACACTCTTGGAAAGATTAAAATGGCTGAAGTAAGAATACCTGAAAATCTCCATTAGTCTTTTTAATGTGACAATGACAGTATAAGATTAAATCTGATTTTATTCAGGGTATAACATAACAGCAGCTAAAAATCCTTTAGAAATTAATTCAGCTTTGTACATAAAATCAATAAATAAGTCCAATCTACGCCCCAAGTAGCAATTTTCCAATTTGTAAATACAGCTACTATGAATTAAAAAACCTAAAAAGCAAACAACCCTCAACCTTTTAGCTTTTATACTTTCATTAAGAAAGAAAAAGAAAGAATAAAAAAGGTAAGAAAGGCAGAGAAGTTTAAAAATCATTTAAGTATAACCAGATTAAATTCCAACTAAGAGGCTTTTTTCTGGGTATGGTTTTGTTTTCTTGTGTTTTTTTAAAGTGCACCTAAAGTGCAGCTGTAAAGCAGCATTTCTATTTATAGAACAGATTCTTCCTTGTTAATGACGTGGAATAAGTCCTTTTCATTTCATAATGGGTACATACACACAACTGGAAATATTTGTTCAAGATAGAAAAATTGACTTAATTGATGCATTGAAGATTCTTCTTGGAGGAAGGAGTTAAAGTGTGCACAGCAGCACTTCAGGAGCTGTGCTGTGTCAGTAGATTCTTGGTTGCACTGCTGATGCCCGTGCCCCAACCTGTACATTCACTGAGCAGCCCCCAGAGCCTTGGGTTGAAAGACCTGGGAGGCTCCAGTCTCCTTCCCAACAATGTTCCCCTCTTCAGGGGCAATGTTGATTTACTGGGAATTGTACAGCAAAGAGTGTCTTCCCATCGTATGGTCTCTGGTCCATGTGTATCAGCTGGGGTACTGTGCCAACTGTAAAGGATTTCCTACAACACCGAAATGCCCACCGGGCATGACTATTTTTTACCTTTTTTTTGGGGCAGATTTTAAGTATAGAGCTATTCTAATTTTGAAGTCTCATTGATGGAAATCTCCCCAATGGAATCACCATCCCTGGAGGTGTTTAAAAGATGTGTAGATGTGGTTCTTATGGACATGACTTAGTGGTGGTTTTGGCAGTGTTACATTGATGGTTGAACTCGATGATCCATTCCAACCTAGACGATTCTAAGACTCCATATCAATTATGTTCAGTGGAACTTGTCTTTTAACTGAGGGCTCATTTCTCCTCAGTGAAGTATGAATCTTTGAAAACTATACACCAAACTCGTGATCAGCTTTAATATGTAAAGTATGCAGAAAGTATGTAAAGTATGCCAGAAAATGTGAACTTATTTTGACCTAAAGTTTCAGAAATTATGTGTGTGCAAGTAATTAGACCCTATTGAACTGTATTCAATGGAACTGTATAGCATCAGGATGCATCAAAAGCATTTAGAGATTGGATAAAATCTTATGAAAAATTTGCAGAAAAATTAAAAATTTTTATATTTTAAGAGCAATCTGAATTTTTCATTAAGATGCAGTTTACTTTGAAGTATTTACAATACACAAACATACTCTAAAGTGAAAATTTAAGTTAAATAAATATCTTACATTTCTCAAGAAGAAATATTTTAGTTGTTATAAAATTAATCCAGCTGAGATTTCCCTTTATGGAGGGATTTAAATATTTTGGGTTGCCACACAGCTTAATTTAGGTGTTTCAAAACACTTGGCAAAAATGAAACTTTAATCGTAGCTTGTGTCCATAACATAATTTAAGATTCAAGTGTTACTTAAACATCTACCCATTTACTGGTCTTACACTTTTTCAACATATTTTTGTTTATTTTAATGCTGAAGTTTTCAAACAGCTACATTTTTTATCTTCTATTTAAACCCTAGTGAAACAGAGAAGGCTACCATTATGTCTGTTTAGGAATTCCATTCACTGTGGCACATAGTATGTATAATATGGTCTGTATCAAATTTTGACAATGTCTGCAAAGCTTTGAAAAGTTAGTTTGATTTGTGTTTGTCACCAGGAAATAATCAGGTATTAAAGAATAATTATGAAAATATTCTCTTGCTATTTGAGACATATGTAAGATTTTAATCAATTAATTACACTGCTATTTAGACTAGATGGCCTCAGCCAATGTCATGGGCTTGACTTGCCTACAGAACATTTTAAGGAAAAGTAAGGTGTTCCTCAGATTCAGAGCCCAAGCACAGGAAAAGATTTTTCTTGATCTATATACTGTCAGTTCATCTACTAACTAGACCTTTTTTCTTCTGACAGGGTTTCTTCTCAGAGATATTCTGAATGACAGAAAATTGACAGATGACATGAAAATTGTTTGGCAACACATGAAAAGATTTTCTGATGAAGATATGATCAGTCAAGAATACAGAAATAGTTAAGAATAATTATTTTCATATTCATGGATTGGACAAGGCTCCCCCCCTCTTTTAATTGTTTTGAAGATTTTCCCTTTGTATATATTTATTTGTTTACTAACTCTTCTAAATCTTGCTGTTGAACATGCCCTGACTGATGAATACTGGCAACTATCTGCCTCTCAGCAGATGAGCAAAAGAAATCAGGGAATATAAGTGTTACTTCAATTCTTCTCTCCTTGGCTCAAGAATATTTGATTGTTCTTCCTATTGTTTAGAGGATTAATTTCTTCAAAAATGTACTGCTGATTTACTTACAAATTTTTGCAGGGATTGTCCAAGAATTTGCTCATATAATTTTATTAAGTGCTGACTAACAATGATCTGAGAAAGTATGCCATGTGTCTCAAGAAGTGCCAGCCAAAACAAACACACAAACAACATTCCCTAATGTCAGGGTCATATAATAAGGTTGTGACTAAGAACAAGCTCTTACTTCTACCACTGCACAGTTTGCATAGACATATTATGAGTCCATCTGTTACGTATATTACAAAAATGGTTTTATATAGAATATACCAAGCACACATGCTGGAAAAGACCCCAGGTTCAAAGGAGTGAGACAAATAATGGCATATGTTTGGCTTGAATTTGTAATTTTTTGTCATAGTTTATCCTTAAATTTGCCTTACAAAGATGAATCTGTTTTTAACATATGCTCTTTTAGCTCTGCCAAGACACACTTTTGCTATTGAAACACAGATCTTTGTAGTGCTGCCCTTGAAGACTCTTTGACTCCTACAGATTTTTCTTCCCTTTATTTCATTATATGCTCCAGAGAACTTTTCATTAAGACCTTCTCTTCTTTTCCTTACATATCATAAAGCCATGAGAATACTCACACTGGGTCCATTCAGCTCAGCACCTGATTTACAACACTGCCCAAGAAGTCTATCATTTATTTGGCATATGACAAATGACAAAGCCAGAAAGGTTCTATATATCGAATTTCAATAATCATGTTGCAAAAAAAATATTGTTCTGATGGAAAAATTATTTAAGGGCATAAAGTAGCTCATAAATGGAAGCAATTAAAAAATCAAGAGTTCTTATTAAATTCTGTCTCCAACCATAGTCAGTGTCACTGTATATAATGTTACTCATTAAAAAACATTAATGACATACTGCTGTAGTTACACAGCAGAACAATTCTGTTTATTCATCTCTCCAAATGAACATCTTCCTTGAACATCAGCTGCTACTCCTATATTTAGAACAGCAAGGTAGCAATGCCAACACTGTTTACTGAATAGGCAAAATAAAGACATTTTAGAAATGTTAGGTACTGTTAATATGCATTACTTTTGTAGCATACTGACTGCTAATTTGGCCGTTTAGGATTAAATTTGTATATTCTGTACAGGTTAATAATCAACTAATTTCTGAATCCATTTCTTAGGTATATACCTATGCACTTTTAATGTGGTATCACCTTCCATGGATTTATTTCTTATTTTGCCAAAACCAAACATGTATCATGTATTTGCACATTATTCATCAGGGCTAAATTAAAATTTACAAGGTACAGGTGAAAGACTATATATCCCATTACAGGTTTCCACTGACAACTAATTTTCAAGAAAAATATTTTCCATTAGAAATTGTCAGTATACAAAGGTTATAATTTCTGGTTAATTTTCAACTTTTATTGGTTGTTTAACTAATAACTCCACGAATAAATCAAAGTAAAAGAACTATGCTGTCCTCTTTTCCACTGCTATTATCAAGATTTTCTGATTCCTGTAGAAACACTGCAAAGATCTGGCATCTCTCCTCTGTATAACTTGACTTACATATTCTACGCCATTTGAAAATTTGTAGTAGTGGCCTAGCAGTATTCATTATTTCTCCCTAACATGATATAACCAGGCTGTCTTAAAACATTCCTTTGAAAACAAACCTAAACCAAAGAAACCCCCCCAAATATTGTCCACATGGCTCTCATACTCCACACAAATAACCAATCAGAGAACGAGGAGACCTGTCTCCAGCTTAGTCTAACCGATGTGAAAAAAAAATAAAAAAGAAAAAGGTAGTGGTATCCTTTTCTGAAGGCAAAGGTGTATTAAGTTCTACATTGTTTAGGAAAAAGGAGGAACTTTTGCTTTGAAAAAGGCTGACGTAGCATAATTACCAAGCTGAGTTCTTCCTGCTCTGAGGAATTTTAACTGTACTTTGTTTACAATGCTGTTTAATATGATCTACCAGCCTAAAGACTTAGGAATGTCTTTAGGAATCAAACCTTAAATAGCTTTTCCTTATGTTTCAATTAGAATAACTCTTGAGCTCCTGAGTGTCTCACATTAGTCTTGAAGCTAGAGCAGCCTCCCAGAGCTGAGTGTGGATAAAGGTAGGGGTACTTCTGCATACACACAGCTGAGCTGCATGCTGACCTCCCTTCTGCTCTTGGTCATACACTGCTTTTATTTTGTTGGCCAGGGTGCTCATCTGAGCCCTGGGTGAAGTGATTCCACTGGTTAACCGAAAGAGCAAGAACAAACTAAGTACTGTTCTACTAGGTTAGGCATTCAAACTTCTAGAATGAGACAAGTTACTCCCTAAGGCTCCCTAAGGTCTTTCCATTAAGAGTACCTGTTGCAACATCCCCAAACGTGCAATACGGGTGTCTGCCTTTAGCCAAGTCAATCCCATCCTTATTGCCCCATTTGTAGAAACGTTGAACAATTTAATTTGTAAGTGATGTTGACAAGATATTTAAGCAAAAAGGTGCTATTTAACAAAAAAAAAAAATCAAAATCGAAAAATCAGGACTTTGGTATTGAAATTCAATACCAAATTAATTAATGTATATTTCTGCCATTAATCTTCCAGTGTCTGACAACAGAAGCACTACTAACATTTTATCTGTTCAGGTTACTGTAAAGATAAATATACAGAACATTTGTCAAGGCCTCAGATATTATACTGCTAAACATTTCAGGAAAGTGAACAAAAGAAGTAACAATGTGCTTTGCTGGTCAGGACTCACAATGTTATATAGACTTTGGAACTGAGGTGTTGGGTTTTTTAAAAAAAAGATAGGGACTCTTCACCAAGAATAGTGAAGATAAAATTAAAAACTCAGCCCTGTCTGTCTCATTGCATACATGCGGCTAAGGTCCTTTGTAAAATCTGGCAATTATACAACTGAAGAAGATCAGTCCATGTATGCAGGATCAAAACCAAGTTTATAAAGTAAGTCAAAATTTAGTTTAGAAAGTAAGGATAATTTAATTCTTTCCAAAGCTGGAACATCAAAGTTTGCAACACAGATTTTTCTTATTTATTTTTTTTAATGGAGTTTTAAGTATGTTGGAAAAGATAAAGCAATTGAAAAATGATGAAAATATTCACAGTTATGAAAATAGTGCAGAAATTATAGTCTCTATGCAAGAAACAAAATCCCTTCTTTCCACAGAGATTTTACAAGTACTGCAGTTTAACATTTCCACCACAGCCATACTGCATCAAAGTAAAATAGAGTATTGGATTTTTTTCCCTGCTACCATCGTCCCAATTCCTGATCTCTGCTGGAAATGAACTTCAGACATTGCAGAGAAAATTGTGTGTTGATTTGCAACTGAAATCTGTAGAGAATCTGCTTTCACACACAGCGGCATAGCTTCTGTGTTACTGCATGTGGCATTGTGACAGGTATGCTATTATGATTTTCTTTTGAAAGAAAAGAATGGGTTTATTTCTCTTGCCGGAAGTGTTGGGTAGGGTTTCCTTTCCCTTTCCAAACTGTTGAAAATAATTAGTAGTTAGTCGTCCTCTCTTCCAATGTAATGGATATACCTGTTTCTGGTCTATTATGGATAAGTTTTGATTTATATCAAGGTAAAGCACACCACACCACTGTCTCACAGGAAATCATTCTCTACAAAATGGCTTCATTGTATGAAATGAGTCACTGCTTCCCAGGGTAAGCTGCAGAGCAAGAGTTAGGGAAAAAAACATACTCACTAAGTATTTGCAAAAATTACTTAACAGCCCTCTAAAATTTGATAAGCATGTGTTGAAGATAACTATAAAAGTGAGGAGAAAAATTAAAATCAAGCCATTATCTGTCATTTGTATTGTAAACAATCATTCACACATAGTAATTTACAGTAATGTATAAGTAAACATCATCACAAAGCTTTTTAAGCTTTGTAGCAAAGGCTGAATTTCCCTTCGTCACCTTAAATTTGAAGTACATTCAGACTGGTTAAACATATAGCTTTTCTAAAGACTACGAATAAAGGCTTCCTACTTCTGTGTTATCAGAGCCTTAAACAAGGGAAGAAAATGAATTCTGCTCTGAAATGTTGACACTAATCAGCATATTAAAATTAAAAATATGAGAAGAAATCCCTTGCCAGCATTTGAAGGTTTTCTGTGGCTTGAGGTTAAAACTGTGAACAGTCATCAGATGACACATGATGCCATCTTAGGTATAACTGAAGCAGGTAAAAAGCCAGAGGGAAATTTCTCAAAAATTGCACTGCGAGCCCTCAGACAGAAGTAGACAAGTTATTTCAGGAGCTGATTATGGGTGAATTATAAAGGTCACTACCCTTTTTGTTTTCTGTAATTGTCAGTGTAGGTCCCACTGTGGACAACTGACAGATTATACCCCCTCAGGATGGTAGAAATGAGAAGTGCCAGCAAAATTGATAAGAAAAGACTGTAACGGCACTCTCAGAGTTGTCACATGATCCTCTTAACTTTATATGCTTGACACAGCTGAACATCTCTATCTCCAAGGTGGCAAAGTCTTGCTTGAATGTGGATGGAGCAAGCCTTCACGTGTGATGGGGGAGACACTCAAAGATACACTCTTTTATCACAGCAGGGCAGACCTCAAAAAGCTTGTGTGGAACTTACAGTCTTTTTGTCTATTCAGACAGACTTTGTTACCTTTGAAAAATCAGGTCTTTTTCAGAAATCACAGAGAAGACTCCGCATAGTGTTGTTCTTTTGATATAACAAAGCAAGGCTCAAAGTAAAATTTTGAAGATGTTACCAGTGAATTAATACCTTTTTTTCAGTGGAAATTTGACACCACTTTAGTAACTGATATAAGCTGATGTGGCTATGAAAAAACAAATTTCTCCTTTAGGGAGATTTGGCCATTATTGTGCTCAAAGCCTTTGTTGAGTTCAACTGTTTCCAGTTGAGGAAGTAGCCACTAGGAAAAAAAAAAAAAAAAAAACACCAAACTGCAGAAAGGAGTAGTGTAAGCAGAACAATTTGAATAGGGGCAAAATGAGACTGTTCATGAGTCACAGGGAGGTGATCCTAAGTCTGAGGCAGGAATGCATCCTTTGGTACAAAGAAAAACATTCTTTCGTACAAAGTACATAACAGATTCAGTTGTAATGACTTTGCATTTGCATGAATTCTCCAACCATAACTGCATGAAATCAGACCTTGGAGCTAGACAGGCACAGACTAAATGTTTTTCTATCCTGAATATAGTCACTCTACATCATAGTTCCTTTCCAGACAAAGTATGTAGACCTACCTACAAAAACTGAGTACAGAAGATATGGCCTTATCCAAATACATTGTCAGAATATGGGCAAATTTGCTGTTGATAATGCTAGAAACTAAAAAGCATAAGAGCCACCATGCCTTAACTCTAGCAGGTCAGTTCCATTTCAATGCTTCAAACTCTTGAAGCAAAAAAGGCTAAGACAGAGAGGTAATAAGAGTTAAATTTTGTAGGATAGTATCATGACATGGTATAGTAGTGTACAACTACATAAGCAAGATCTCAAAATATGATTTTTTACTTTTAAAACACTAAAATATTTGAAGATACAGGACAAGTTTTGTTTTGTTTTTTTTTACTGGAAGCCTTCACTGAAAAAGAAAGTATGGTCTTGAACATCATATTTAAGCTTAAAAACACAAAAACTATTCTAGAATATATCTCTATAGCAAGAATAAAAAAAAAGATCCAATAGATATTGTCACTCTACCACTTTGTGGCCTAATAACAAAAACTTCATAAAATTACTCAGCCAAATATATTGGACATTAAAGTCCAATAAAATGGGCAGCTAATCAACAATAATGAACAGATTTTCCAAACTAGCTTTGTACTTCTTTCCTCCTTTTTCTTAAGATTCTAATATAGATGTACTAAGAATTGTATTCTTACCCTTTGCTAGTCTTGTAGTTCATGAGGTTGGGGAGGACAGACAGAGCATATGCCCAAAGGTTGGGTGGAAGGGAGAAGATGGGGGATAGAGAAAACAGGGCAGGAAGGGACGAGAGACAGGACAGAGATGGGTCAGAGATAGGACAGAGAAGAAGAGCAAGGAATTCCATGGTTACCCAGCAATGCCAAAAGTTTCCTGCAGATCTTTGGTGACAGGGTTCAGACTGGCATACTGGATTTCGTATGTTAGTTCCAGGTCCAAACTGGGAGAGGACAAAGCCATCCAATTTGGGGAAGAGGCAGGAAACAAACTACTCTTCTGGACTCAACAGGGTGATAGTAAAACACTTTTGTGAATGGCATCCAATAATCTATGACATTTGTCATAGAAAGAATAGAAGATTCTGCCATGACCTCATTTGTGTGGTAGGGAAAGAAAACCTTGTCTTCTTACTTACTTAGTGAAGTGATTTAGAAAAGTCTATGCAAGGATTATCACCTTCAGATTAGTCACAAACCCAAAATGAAATAAAAAAACCTAGCGCTCATAATTTCCCTATAGATCCCTTCTATTTTCTGTCTGCAAGAGAGTCACTGTACCAAAGTTAGCTAGCCCTATAGTTGACTTATTTGTATTGGGGTTTTCCCTCAGTCTTTCTGAGCAAACTACATGGAATTAGGCATTTTACATAGATTCAAAATATGGAAAATATGCAGTACGTTTACCTTATAATTATCCCATGTTATCTTAAACAAGTGAGAGTGTTTGCTGCAAACTGAGATATGAACAAAGATTTTGAGCTTATCTCAGCTGCAACAAGACAAACCAGGTATATTTCCATTCCTGCTGTCACCAGCTGTAGCACACACGACCCATGATTGCTTCTCTTTTATTAGCACATTTGTTCCAATACTATAATCTACTACACTCCTGTCCCTATGAGTACACAGCTTTAATTCTTGTGGCAGCCTGTTAGAAGATATGTTATTTGCTCTTTTGAAGAACACATTTTCAGTGGTTAATTCTGTGTCTGCACCATAATGCAGCAATTATGGAAATGACTAGGAAAAAAGCCCACCGTATGCTAGAGAACAAAAGTTTCATAAAAAAAAAAAATAATACTCAAGCTTTTAACTCAGTAAGATCTGCTACTATGTGCATGATTTGCATCCAGTCTTCCTTTAACACAAAGAACAGCTACGTATTAAATTGGTTTGATAAAACATGTTAGAAAAACAGTAGTAGAAGTGGCTAGAACTATTCCAGGTAGAATGTTGATATATAAAGCCAAAAAAAATTAGGTTAAAGAAAACCCCACTCCAAAGCAAAGCTGCATTTCAGTTCAGCTTGGTCTGTGTTTATGAGCATCCAATTATGTTTGTGCCATTTCTCATGTGCATGCATGAGATACGTAGGGTATTCTGAACACACACAAGATATTACCTAAATAATACCTACATAATACAGTTTGCACAGTTCAATGGTCCCAGCACAAATAAATAGAAGATCTTACCTGAAATATGCTTGTTTCATAATTTTGCATGGTATAAAAGAAACTCATTCTACCTTCTAAGCCCCAACTCTTTTACTCTTAGGGACCTCTTTCTGAACAGTTCTATTATTTGTGCTCTGAAGATACAGGGGTCGCAGTAGCCAGTTCTCTACAGGCTCCTCGTCAAAGGACTCACAAAAGTCAGAATCAACCTTATTTTCTCTCAGAGAGCATTCAGCACTATGAAATTTGCTTGTACAAAAAGTGAAGGTTTACCAGAACCATGTCTCATACTTGATTTTTACCATATCGTAGGACTCACCCCTCTTCCCCAAAGGCTGTTTTAAAGCAGAAGAAAGAAGTTTAAGTTGTTTGGAATGGATACAGAGTCACAGGGGTTTTTTTATACATATTTTTTAAACCCCTTAATCGTCTCCCTTCATATGCAATGCACTATTTTGAAGGAAAATATTGTGGAACAGTAATTTTTTCTTTCTAAAATTACAGCTTAAAAAGATTCCTTTTCTAAAATCACTGAGAAAGAGAGTTTTCATCCACAGAAACTCAGAACAAGATATATCAGCACTGGTGAGGCCCCACCTCGAGTACTGTGCCCAGTTTTGGGTCCTTTACCACAAAAAAGACATTGAGATGCTGGAGCAGGTCCAGAGAAGGGCAACGGAGCTGGTGAGGGGTCTGGAGAGTAAATCTTATGAGAAGAGGCTGAGGGAGCTGGGATTGTTCAGTCTGAAGAAGAGGAGGCTGAGGGGAGACCTTATTACGCTCTATAACTACCTGAAGGGGGATGTAGAGAGGAGGGGATCGGTCTCGTCTCCCAAGTCACAGGAGATAGGACAAGGGGAAATGGCCTCAAGTTGCACCAGGGAAGGTTTAGATTGGATATTAGGAAAAATTTCTTCACGGAAAGGGGTATCAAACACTGGAATAGGCTGCACAGGGAAGTGGTTGAGGCATCATCCCTGGAGGTGTTCAAAAGATGGGTTGACATGGTCCTTAGGAATCTAATTTAGTGATTTTTATTCCTTATTTCTTTTTTTTTCTTTTTTTTTTCTTTTTTTTTTGTCAGAGTTAGGTTGATGGTTGGACTAGATGATCTTTAAGGTCCCTTCCAACCTAGACGATTCTAGGATTCTATGATTCTATATTTTTTTAGTAGTATGAGCAGCAAAATATAGTAGGAGTAGGTATTTTGTACGAACTTTAAAGCTAGTTATAATGAGGTCTTAATGAGCTTTCTTTTTTCCCTATTACAGACACATAAATTTTGCTATGCCAAAACCATTGTATTGCCCTCTACAGGTTATTTTAGTAACATACTCGATACCAAACCATTCTGTTTCTCTGCAGCATGTTACCTCCTATATACCTGAACTACACTATCTATTATGAAAAGCTTTAAAATTTAAAAAGTCCTTATTATAATATTAGCCAGTATTAGTCTCCCTAATATTCCCAAAACAAATATAGATATTTTAAAGATCTCAATATAGTCACATAGAGTCATCAAGAAAGAAAACTACCAAAAAAAGTGACACAAAAAGAAAACATAAAATATGAAAAGAAATAGCATGTGTGGGTTTTGATTGTTTTGTTATTGTTGTTTCTTTAAACTTATTTTTTAAAAAAATGGAAGAATACTTTAATAGCTAGATTGAATAATTTAATTATGTATTTTAGACAAAAAGAAGTTTGCATTAAAAATAGACACGACAATCTCCTATTTTCAGAAAACTGTAACCATTTAAGGGAATATTGGTCTATGTCTGAAGATCTCAGTTATTTAAAAGGTGAATAAACCATTTTTTAAAATGAGGGAAATACTACCTCTGCTTGTTCTATTTTAGGCAAGACAGAGTTCCTTATCCATCATTCCTATATTTGCAGTAAATACAGTCTAGTCTTCTCCTTTTAGCCTTTGAATCTTTCTTCAGGTGAAATCTTTTCTATGGAAATATTTTCATTTCTGTTTCCCTTTTCCAAACTCTGTCTAGCTCAAAAATACTTGATTTGGTTTTGTCATTGTTTCAGATACGTACCTTTGTCTCTGCATTTGTGTGAAGAAAATCATAGGGAAATTTAATGTAGGCAGCGTAAAATTAGGCAAACTAAAATTCATGCAACATTAAAGTTAATAATTATTTTTCAGTCTTGTGCCAGAGAATCTTTAATGGCTACCAAGCCAAAGATCTTGAGCTTTGCAATGTAACATGTATAGATTCCTAAATCAGTACCAGTCTTGCGGGATCCACAGTTTGACACCGGTATTAAAAAGGAGAGGTAGACAGATGAGATTCCTCTCTACCAGTATGGCAACCTTCAGTGTCATGCTCAGGACCCCTGGAATCCCCTATAGCCCCACTAAGCTTTCAAAGGTCACATTTGTAGAGTCCAGAGGACCTCACCATGTGACATCACCACTTCCAACATCTTTGTTTAGGTCCTACGGTGGTTGAAAAGCACAGGGGTGTGAGATTTGTGTTTCTGCTGCAAAAACCTTTTATTGTCTCATTTTCCTTGTAATTTTCTTTTTATAAGTATCTTCCTCCTCTCTTCCTCTTTTTCCTCTCCTTGACCTTCTAACTAAAAGCAATCGTTCCTAGCTGGCTAAGGGTGCATCCTGCATTTCTGTGACTGTAACTACAACAGAAACTATCAGTAATGTAAATAACTTCAGTTCAGCAGGAAGACAGCCAGATTTTTGAGCAGCTCAGAAGAGAGCTTCACCAAATGCTTGTGAAAGAAATGGCAAAGAACCACAGTTAGTTGCATTTTTCACTCTTTACTTTTATTTGTTCTTGCGTTGCTTCTCTTCAAGGAAGCAAGATCAAATTGTACTCATTACTAAGAGCATCACCACTTCAGATACCTTATGTGATCCTTTTCCCAAAAGGGCAATTTCTTCCATTTTTGATATGATCCAAATAACTGTCAAATATAGAGATTTCTGCCATCAAAACTCTCTGGCTACACTCTATTTCAACCTTTTAGGAAATAAAAACCCTTCACATTAATAATGTGATCCTGGATCATGGAGAGGAGAGAGTGCTGCCTGCAGTTCATCTGGGCAGCCTGCAGGTGCAATGAGCATTTCATGAACAGTTGCTGTAATCAGCTTCTCTCACCAATTCTACACAAACTAATCTCTCTGTAATGGTCGCATTCCTCCAAAAATAAAGCAGATGAGCACATAAAATAAAGTGAATTCTTACCAAATGGCCTTTCATTTTTTGTTGTCTTGTTTTTTACCTCTTTTGTTGCACTTCAAGAAGGCAGAGAGGAATGTTAGGTTTTCTGTCAGTTTAATGAAGAAGAATACAGAGAGTACTTACCTAGAAAACAGAACATTAAGAAAGGAATTGTTAGAACACAGAAGCTTACAATTTTTACTTACATCATTAGCACATGCAAACATTTACAGAAGCACTGGGAAAATGGATTGTTTCTATTTAGGTATCAATGCTAAACTTCTTTCATCAGTGCACTATGAATGTGAACTTAGCACATAAATGTATATCTAAGGACACTTTGTTTCTTTGATATACAAAATTATTTCCAAATTTTGTTAAGAATCTTGTTTCTTACAAGCACCATTCATTAACAAGTCTCTTAAAAGACTTAGTATTTGATACAGCACTTACATTTGACAGCTTTGGTAGAACCTATTTCTCTTTTTCTGTGGACAGTCTCATATAAATTTTTATTTCAATTATCAACTACGAAGTGATCTGCCAATATATATTTTTGTGCAGTTGAGTTTAAAATTAGTTCTTTTCACTATATTTACTATCAAAACACATAAGTAAAATGCAAATTCTCAGATCATCACAGAAAATGAAGTTTTGCAGTCATTTCAGACTAAAAATGAACTATTGAGAGCATTTTATGATCTCTAAAGTTATTTTAATATTTAGTTCCATAAAAAAATTCTGTGACATAAATTGGGACAACAGAAAAAGATTATAAAAAATCACCTGAATTATAGCAAGAACTATGTAAAAGGAAAAAAGCATGCCCTGCATTTAAAATGTGGGTAGACCACCAGGAATTTTACCAGTGCTCAGGACAGTGTTTCTCCCTAGTAATTTATCCAAAACATGCTAACAATAAAGAATTAGTGTTTTGAAAAAGTATAATCTTCAGTAGTCTAAAAACCTTTATTCTGTCACCTTAGTTACATGCACAGGGACGTTTTGGGCTAACTCTCCTCCTTCCCCCCACCCCTCCCCAACATAAAACATAAAATCAAAGAATAAATCCCCATTTTTCAGTACTACTGAATTTCCAATCTATTATACTCTCAGCAGAAATACCATGAAAATATGTTTAATGAAGGCTGAACGCTCAGTCCAGAAGCGACAGTGAAGAGCCTCATGAGAAACACATAGCTATGCAAATGGACCTGACACACATCAAAAGTCATTGCTACTGTAAAACACTTCTCTTCATGCTCTTCTGTTCATCATTTTTCTGACTTGCTTTAATGATGTCTTCCTCAGCAAAACTGACAATCACCCCCTGGTGGTGTTGAGTAGCCTAACATCCGGACTTTCCAGGCTTCACTATCTGCTTCCTCTTGGTATTGTCAATTAGACAACATTATGAGACCCCAAGCACGCACCAATCCAGATATTAACCAATGACAGGTGTAAAACTAGAGAATATCAGATTGGAAAAGTTACATGCCTGTCTTTGACCTGATCGGACTACCCTGAACAGGATCCGAACTTTATTTCCTAAATCCAGATCTACTCAAGGGAAAAATTATTCTAAACGTGTAACAAACTGCTTAGAATCCTGGCCATCAGATGACCGTCATGAACTGTGGCATTTATTACTCTAAATAAATAAAGCCCCCAAACATGAGATATATTAAAAGGTGAGAGGACAAGAAAATAATTCCTTATGTTTTCTCTTTAACCGTAGCCTCACTGTAGATGAATCTGTATTTTGTATCACTGTTAAATCATTGTATTTGTTTGTGAGAGGCTGTATAAATCTGCATGATAGCAATTGAGTGTGTATGATACATTCCTACAAATGCTGTAACTATCTTGTATTAAAACGTAAGTGGCTTTTTTTTCTATTTAATAGCTTTGCCTAATGACTTAGAAATGGAAATTAATAATACAACTCTAGCAGAAAAATATGATAAAGAGCCTTTTATAAGACTTAATTTAGAGCTGTTACAAAACTGACTTCTATATTGGACATAACTTTGGGAAAAAAAGAAGTGGAAATATTTTCTGGAGGTACGTACAGCATTCAGCAGAAACAAGCTGAAGAAGATCTTAATTGGCTGAAGAAATTAATATTATTAATTAAAGACCCCAGTACCTGAAAGCTAATAATATTTATAATTAGGAGAAGCTAACTACTGACACTTTGATGTTTTACATCTGTCGGTTGAGTTGTATTTTCACTTTTTTTCAAAACAGGTTTCTAAGATACCACTTTTGCTTTCATGATAGCTATTCTGTGGCCCTCAGGGGATAGCAGAAATAAGAAGATTATAAAAAAAATACCTGTGACAAATGCCATGAGGAATATTTTCATATTAAAGAAATAGAAAATTCAGCAGTTAGCAAAAAATCTTAATTTTAATTTTTGTTTTCTGTTTTAACACATTAAGACAGCATATAAATGGACATTTTTCTGATGTAGAGTATATCTAACTCTGCCAAGCAGTATAAATAGCTTTAGATGCTTCTTCAGACCCAGAGGTTCAAAACAAGACACATATCTCTGTATGCTATCCCAAAATAGCATCATCTGCCTCCTTTTCCCCTCATACTTGCTTCAGCGATAAAAGAGCTGCAAAACATTTTTTAGAAAAGGAAGACGATTCCGTATGTCATACAAAAATAAAGGGGTTTAGGGTAACTGGTTAACCTTTATGTTCTCATTCCCTCTTTAGCTAAAGAGGCTATAGCTATCATGTATAAAGCCAGAACATTTGTGATTTTCAGGTAGCCAGATCTTCAAAGGATACCAGCTTCTGATGAAGAAGTATAGGTTTGCTTGTTGAACTACAGGTTCATCCACTTCTTCCTCTACAGCAGCAATAATCCATACACTCCTGAGTGTGATGTGGTGCTACAGCTTCTGCTAGCAGCCCTAGGGCCAGGAAGAACCAGAAAGCTGTGCTGTGGAATTGTATCAGACAGAGTCAAGACAAGGTTAATGTATTCTCTTTCTCGATGGGGCTTATTAGCTTGTCTGCCAGACTGTCTTATATCTCATGCACTTCAGAGCACTAATGGAGTGGGCACAGGACTTTTTAATTGGCAGAAGGAAACTGGTGGGAATGAAGGACCATCTTGCTGAGACACATGGTGAGTAATGCTGAGGGAGCTGGGTCTGAGTAGCATGGATAAGGAGAGAGAGATTTAATCAATGTATTCAACTATGTATAGGAAAGGTATAGGGAGGTAGAACTAGACTCTTTGCAGTGACTCATGGACAAAGTACAAGAAACAACAGTTGCAGGTTGCACAAAGTAATATTATGAATGGACATGAGGAATAAACTAATCTTCCCAATGATGATAAAGAACCTAAACCAGCTGCACAAAACTGTTGTGGAATTTCCACTCCTGGAGATGCTCAAAGCTCCATTGGTGAAGGCCCTGGGAAACTGATTAAACTTTGATCTTAGCCCTGCTTTCAGCAGAAGATTGGATGAGACAGCTTCCAGAGAACACTTCCAAGCCAAATTATGTTATGATTCAGTGATTCTAACTCTGTAGTTACAACTAAAAATAATATAGTTGTACAGAAAGAGAAGAGAAATGAGAAGGCCAGAGAATTCTTTATACCTTTGCCTTTCTTTGATGTGCCACTATGCATTCGTTAGCTGTCGACATCCCTGTTCCCTTCGCACAACAGGACTGAGCTTTGTTTTCTGTGCTTAAAACTAACAGCTTCCTTATTGCCATCATATTTTGTGCAGGCCAGGTGCTCTGTGAACAACTGTCTCCAAGCTAAGAAATCAATCTACAAATGCATGTTCAAAACACTTAAGCATTGTTAAACATTTCCTGTTTCATTATGCAACATTATAAAACAGTTTTGCAACTCAGGAATGGGAATGAACAATTCCTAAGGAGCAGACAGTGTTATCCATGTATTAGTTGTACCCCTTAGATGTGAAAATTGATACTTCCTTTTGGTCTTTTCTAATCTAATCCATTTGAGATTTGCTTCTTTAATTCCTATGACAATTTTGAAATGTCTGTGAACTTTTGTATTGTAGCTTCTATATATCAATTTTGGGCTAGACTACATTCTTTCCTAATAGTGTCTGATAAATGAAATGTTATGGAAATGACACCTAGGAACAAAACCAGAGTATAATATCAAATATATTAACAACACTAATATTTCTTGCTATATTGAATTAGTATTATAAGAGATTAAATATGTTGTTTTGTAATGTCTGTCTACCATTACATATTTTGTTAGCCAGCTGTGCTTCCTAATGCCATATGAGAGGGACAGATATCCTGGAAGCATTAGGCAGGGCTGCACTTGTATGTTTTCCAGTCCACAGAGGGAGGATGGAAAGGATAAGTTTCTCTCATAGTTTAAATGAGCACGAAGTCCAAAATTATACACAACTTTAAAGTCAAGTTCAATCTTTATAAACTTATTTTCTTTACATGCAAGAACAGCATACATTTATAATGTTCAAATCTTGGCATTGATGGATAGACTTTCAGTGGTGCTTTTGCAGAACTCCTAATTAAAGCCACAGCTGGGGGAAGAATTATAAGGACAAGAAGAAATTGGGAGCAATTTTAGTTTCCTCCCCCTGAAAAACACTCAAATCCTCTCAGCTTTTTTGCAGAAAAGCTCAATACCAGATGAAGAAGCATAATTTGCTTCTCACTAGACTGCAGAATAAAAATACTTGCATAATGAATATTTGAAAACTGATTGCTATATGGCAATGCCATCACACGCAGAGCATCAGCTCTCCTTCTGCTCTTTCTTTTGTTTGTTCTTCTTAGGAAAAGATATCAAAGATGCCCACTCTGAAAATAATGACTCTCAAATGCTGATGGTACACATCAGGCAGAGAAAGTCATCTCTGCGTGCTTCTGTTCCCGGTTTGGGACAGTGTAACACTGACAGCTAAAGGAACTGACAACATGAGACACATTTACAGTCTAAGGTTTTATGTGTTTTCATCATGAGAAAAAAAAAAAATTAACTGGTGTCTACCACAATATTTCTGCCACCCAAAACTGGTTTTTTGTCTCTTTCCTCCTTCCTCACAAATTTTCTCTTCCAGGTACTTTTTTTTTCCCTTTTGCACAAATTCACTGCCTTGTCCGTTTCGAAATGTTACTTAAATAGGTAGGCCTCAGACCTGCACATGCTTAGCAAATGGCTGTGACTTTTGCTTTTGTTCAGCAGCCATTTCCTCTGCCCTCCCACCTCACCCAGCAAGTTATCCCTGTCCTCCCAGGAGAGTTGCTGCTTCCAGGGAGAGGCCGGTGAAATGGAATTCGTGAGTGCTGCTGAGCTGCTTCAGCACAAAGACTCACTTCAGTGGCTGTTGGAAGTGAGCTGCACTAAGTTCCTGGATTTGGGACTGAAGTGGCCAAGGAGTGCTCTCAGGCTTCTAGCTGAGCTCCAGGGAATGCAAACAAAGGCCTGGGGAGAAACAGATGCCTGTAGCTATTTCCAAAATGATCTCCACCCCATCCTGAAAAAGAAACCAGTTAAGATCCTGCAGCTGCATCTCCAAGAAAGGTGAGAGCTCAGAAGAGATTTCCCATCAACAGGAGCAAGTGCAGCAGGGCAGTCGCTAGTTCTGTCAGAAGAGCACCCCTGGTAACCACCCCTGGAGAGCAGATGGCTTCTGCTCTTCTGTGCAGCAGCAGGTTGCTTTGTCAGTGATGCACCTGTAGCAGGTCCTGCAGGGATCTTGTGTTTCCAGTTTCAGTCCTGGCTGCATCTGCTTATCCTGCGCGCTGCAACCAGCCAGGGAAATCAGGCCCTTTCAAGAAAGCCCATTCCCCATGACTACCAGGTAAGATACAACAGTGATGAGTTTTCAACTCCTGAACACACCATGTCCACACCTATGCCTCCAAGCCTTAACTATGAACATAACTTTATGTCCTCCCACTTGAAATTTATGAAGACTTCTAAATCACATAATCTGGAATGAAGATGGCTTGAGTAGACAATATGTTCTAAAGAGGTTATTTAAAGGGTCTCAGAGAAGCTGTAGCTTAGAATTGCCTTCTACCTGCTGCTCCTCTGTCCTCTTCACCACTGCAATTCCTCTCCTCACAACCTCCCTATTGTTTAATGAGAGACTGGTTGGTAGTTGTAATTCCACTGCTCTTTAAACATTTCAATAAAAAACATATCTCCGGAAAACAAATACAAGTAGCTGAATACAAGTTGCTGATAGCCTGATCTGATCATTCCTCTTTTAAGATTATGTAACACTTTCTGCATAACTGTCTGACTATTCTAGCAACTAGACATTACCAATATGACATTTCTGATATACTTTGCAGTTGAATAGAACTGCATTTCAAAGCAAAGCAACATGTGATAGATTATATTTTAAGGATTTCAAAAGTTGCTATGACAATGAAAATGCTGTGTTATTCACAGATGTTACGAAAAATTATTAATGACACCAGTGAAAGACGATCAAGACAAAACAAATTGCCTTACATTTATCAAAGGCAAAGAATACACACAGAAAGGTGTGGCTACCATCCCCTTCCGCAGACACCATCTTTTATTATTATTACTTATTTATTGATAATAGCTGTATCCTTTTACTCAATAATATTTACATGTGTGGGGCTGGGAACTTTTATATGAGAGACTGCTGCTATGTTGCTCATAAAGGGCAAGACTGAGAAGGCACAAGCAGCTGGAACTCTGGAAATATTTGGCAAGAAATGATGGACAGGCACAGAAGAACTGCTTCCCCTAATTTCTAGTTGAACCCACAAGTCTAAGATTCATGCTACCTAGCACAACAGACAAAACCTAACAACTGATAACCTAAAATTTCCTTACAACATGAGACAAACCAGCCCCTTGCTTAACAAGAGTTACACAGACAGATGCTTTAGGTCATGATTCATGGCTAACACACTAGTTCTGCAATTAATATTCCCACCGGTGGCCGGACATTTCTTCTTTATGACCATCATAAATTTCAAGCTGTTAACAATTCTGCAAACATTTGTACTTTGAAGGGTACCGAATCATGGAACCTCATCGGTATAAGAACCGATAAACATTCTTTAGGATAATTGTGAATATAAATGAAGCTAAATAAATTATTCTTAATATCTTTACAGCACCACTTTGTGTGCAACTACGCAAAAACATAAGCAGAAAAGATGTCCAGTTTTAGGGAATTGCTATGAATTTTTACATCTTAAGTACAGACGTTAAAGTCTGTCATTTTTTTCATGACTAAATAATGCATCACATTTATTCTCAATAGCAAAAAAAAATAATGTTCTGCTAAGATATATTACCTTTTGCACAGAATCCAAAATTCATACTGTGTTACATGATGTAAAGTTACTCAGAGCAGAAGTCAGTAATACAGCAATACTGACTGTCAAGAACTTACAGTTGTATCTCTGCCTAATTAATTCAATAGTGACATTCATCACTATCACTTTGTATATCCCAAAGTAGTGTTAATTACTTGCTACATACAGTTATAAATATTTTAACAGCATATTTTCTATGAATATACAATTTTTCCATAATAAATGTCATGTAAACACATTGAATATATAAGACTGAATATATTTATAATATTGAATTTATAAGATATATAGATTATACTATATAATAGTTCTATTACAATTTCTGATCTGTTGTTTGAGATAATTTTTGGTGAACCACACCATTCAGCATGGTGTCACTTGCAAACTTGCTGAGGGTGCACTCGCTCCCACTAAGTCATTCATGAAGATATTGGACAGTACTGGTCCCAGTACGGACCCCTGAGGGACAACACTCATCGATCTCCTCAGCATTGAGCTGTCGATTGCCACCCTCTGGATGTGATCATCCAACCAACTCCTCATCCACAGAACAGTCCACCCATCAAATCCTCTCCAATTTGGTGAGAAGGATGTCGTGGTGGACCGTGACAAAGGCCTAGATGATACCTGTAGATCTTCCATTGTCCATTGATGTAGTCCACTGATGTATATACTATCCAGTAGCCTTATATCATGGTATCATTCATATACATTTAAATACAGTAGGTACATTTATATCAATATATCACTACGTATTTCTCTAAGTCATCCACTGACTATATTTGCTAGTGTTTCTGTGAACAGTGTTTCTGACTGCTCCACACTGCAAAAGAGCAGAGTGCTCTTTTCTTTCCAAGTTCCCTCCACTGAACTGAGTGATTTGCTCCATTCCTCTCCTTTTTGAAACACTTTCTACATGCTGAGCAGAGGCATTAACTGAAAAAGGACTTCCAAATTGCTAAATCAAACAGGCTGTGTTTGAAAATACTTTGTAAGATAATAGAGTTTTCTATGAAATGAACATTTATTTAATGATATTTCATGTTTCTCTCCCACAGTTTCTGTGTGACTGCCTCATTTAGCAATCTTCAGCACGCCAAGAGGAGTTACACAGGCTGAAAGCTCAGGATAGCAGTGAAGGCAACAGTGAGTCCATGGTGGGAAAAAAGGGTACTACGACATGATTGCTCTACTGTCACCAACTCTGCTGCTATAATTTCTTTTTCTGGAAAAATCTTTATTTATAGCTCAGATATACAAATATAAAGGGTCAGAATTGTTTGAAAAAATTTCTGCATCACTAAAAAATTACAAAAACCAACATAAGTGCTTTTTCATAGAAACACACTCATTTTGAATATTGAAAGTCTGTTCAAGAAAGATTCCAAAGGTACATAATTGAGCTTCCAGTCAGAGTTCACGCAAGAAAGGAGTCAAGAGCTCTCCAGGGCAGTATCATCTCCAAGCACCCCACTGCTTAGGAAACCTTGCCAGTCCAAAGAAAACTGTTTGAAAGCCCTGTCTCTCACTGCTTTAAATGACTGTCCTTGAAAAGGCCTAAATTATCTTTTTTGTTAAATATTGTAAAAGGTAAAGCTTTTACAAATAAATGAACAACAGAACACTTGAAACACTTTGTGACTGGATCCCTTTTTTCTAAGTAACCTTTTTCATATTTGCTTGAGGGAGTGCAAATCAAACAAGAAGTCTCTTAGTTTTGCAAAACAATATAAGCAAATAAGAGAATAATGTACACAATAAAGTTAAGCATGTTTAACAATCTAGGCTCTGTAAACTTAGCAGAACAGACATAATGTGAACTGCTAAAGTTTAAGGGAACAGTTAAAATTTATTTTCTTTGAGAAGCATAAGGGAGAGCCACACAGATATTTAGATAAGTTTTGACGTATTCTTGTATACTTAAAACTTATATATTTTAATAAGTTCTATTTTTAGATATATACTTTAAACATAGCCAGCATGACCTTATTTCTAGTATTACCACATATAATATTATTTTTATTATATTATTCCCCAATCTTTAAGAAATACTAAACTAATCTTGCTAATTCCTTTCTACCCTTGGAGAGAGACCATTTTTTTTTTCTGTGAGCACTGCCATTAACTGTTGCTTATGGTTTGGAGCAATCTCATCTAAATGCTGACAACAGTTTTCGTCAAGTGGGGAAAAAAAAAAAAAAGATTTGGCACTCCCAGTAACACTGGGAGTAACTGTAAGTTATTTCTCACATCAGTTATTTTTAAATGTAAAAGGTCAGCATGATTCCAGAAGAATGAGGGGGATTCCTAGGTTCCCTTCTTCCACTGCCATTAACTTTGTGTAGACATCAACACATCCTTCAAATAAATGGTAGCCAAGTCTAAATTGCTATGGCTCTGGTTTGTTGCTGTTTTATACTCACCACGCCTGATATATTGTTAAACATCAGAAGCGGAGGGTGAAACTGAAACACCAGAAAGACACAACTGAAAAAGGCAACAACTTGCAAAAAGTGAGGCAGACCACATGGTACACTCATGTAGATATAAAGTATATGAGGCCATTGTTTATTTCTTTTCGCTGGCTATTTTTGCAGTGCACACACACACTATCTACATCTACCACCTTTGCCAGATATTTTTCTGACATAATTGCCGTTATTCGAGACATAAGTGAGAACAAATATGCACAAGACACAAGTTTCATTGCCAAAGCATTGTATCCAGACAAATGACTGAAGACAATTTTGTCTAAAAGTACTGTCTCAGAAAAAGGATGTTGTTCATCTTAATTTACACCAAGCAGAACATGACTTTCATTCCTGTGAATATATGTCTGATGGAACAAAATCAAAGTCAGGACTGATCCTTAACAGAGCTTTGTGAATCAATGTGAGAAAACTCAGAACAGAATATAGACTCAAAATTACATGAATATATTATACATTCTACATTTTTTACTGAGTCTCAAGTTGCCTTTACATTCCAGCAGATCAGAAGGGCAGACATCCTCCTTGCCAGAAGAATGCCCACAGAAGCCAACTTCCAAATTGCTTTTAGCATTCCCAGTGCCAGTGATGCCAGGTTTCATCAAAAGCTGTAACCTGAAGAGGCAGCTCCTGACCTTTGTGAGAGTTCCCTCTCTCCAAAATTTTTCCCAACTTAAAGCTGACCATCATAACTTTCCTATATCGACACTGGTGATTACTAGAATTCACTCATTTCTAGTATCTTAGAATTATAGAATCTTAGAATGGTTGGAGTTGGAAGAGACCTTTTTAAAGATCATTGAGTTCCAATCACCCTGCCATGGGCAGGGACACCTCACACTAGACCAGGTTGCTTTTTTTCCTGACCTAGTTGGGGTTTTTTTGGGTTGTGGGTTTTTGGTTTTTTTAAGTAATAAATATAAATATTCATTTCTTATTAATTTTTATTCGTATTCTCAACCAAAAATGTTGAGTTTTTTTGGAAGTGGTTGGAGTTATTGGGGCTGGATGAGGGAAGTCTTCTTTTCCCACAGAAATGCTAAGCTTTGTTTCATATTTTCCTGTATATGTTTTGTTTAACAGTCTTTAAAACAGAGACCACCTGTGTCCTGAGCAGCACAGTGCCTGTTGCCATGGAAACAACATTCTTCTCTTGTATCCTCCTCTCTTCCCTCCCCCTGTCCTTATTCCCGTGTCTCAGCATCCTTTGCATCAAGGGCAAATAGGAAAAGGTTTCCATGATTACTGACATACATGAAAAAATAACGCCTTCAAATACTTATATAAAGTAGCATAATGTTCCAGTAATATCACAAATTTGGAAGACTTGTTAGCAAGACTGCAAATCATAAATTGTGACTTTTCATTAAAACTTTATTTCGCCGTGAACATGGCAAATTAAAAGAAGAAAAATAAATAGGTAATATGATATTTATGAGCATTATACTCCTACTAAGAACTGTTGTATGTAGACTGTTGATCCTGCTCAGCCATATACACAGAGTCACCTTGTTAATTCTGAAGAAAAAAGATCTTTAACATAAGTGCCTGCAGCCCAGTGCAACTCATTAGATGTAACCACAGGTACATATATACATATACAATACAGATTTAGTAGCCAAATGCTTGAAATAATAAATAAAACCCGGTGTAAACAGTAAAGTTGTATCACAAAAAACACTGCATTTTTATCATGCTGGGTTTCCTCTATGGCCCCTGTTTCCCAGCAGGCCACATACTTGTCTGAGCCCCTAAAGGAGAGGCGAAGATACCTGAACTAGAGATGATGCCCCATTTCCCAGAGCCAGAGCAGTACACCTGCATACCATTATTTCACAGCCTTTTCTTGGGAAACAAAACCAGTTCCCAAACATGGTAAATAAATGAAAACTAAAGAAAAGAGGAACCCAGGTTACAGGTAGTCATTAACACAAAGCCACAGAATAAAAACCAAACACAGAAATGGAACTCAGAAATGGATAGCATTACTCAGCCCCTAGAGAAATCATGGCTTAACTATTGCCAATTGCAACAATAACCACATCCATTTCTGGCTTCAGCAGACAGAGCAGAAATTATAACCATGCAGTAAACGTTATGTTTTCAAACCTTTCAATGATATTAAGAAACAGAAGGAGACAGAGGTGCTGCTAGGGCCCTGGGTGCACCAAGTGGCCATGCCTGCTCTGCCCAGGCACCTTCAGTCTTCGTCCCAGCCCAGTCCCCACTGTCCCCACCGTTTCACACATGAAACTCTCAACTAGTTTGCCTTAATGGTTGAACATGCAACCCAGAACAGCAGTCTGCTGCGCCCCACCATGGATCGGAGAGAAGGAAGACACAGAAGAACACGGTCTCTTACTATGAGGAAAGGTGAAGCTTTCCCAAAACTCTGCTGCAAAGGCTTTTAGGTTTTGGTTGGTGGTATGTTTGGGTTTTTTTTTTTCAGAAACAAAACAAAACAAAACTGTGCACTTACTATTAATCATTTTGTAGAAAACAGACATAATATTGCTGTGCCACGTATTTGCTCCTGTGTTTTGTACTTGCAGGTGAGGACACCTTCACTAGCAAAACCAGTATCCCAAATAAGAAAATGCTGCAGTCATTGAGGGTCCTAGACCACAGTGTAAGAAGGTGAATCCGTTAAATCAAACATTTAATGCAAATAACTTTCATTTTTGAGGGGCTCCTTAAACACATAATAACCAAAACTGTCTGCTAAGCACAGGCTCATATATTAAACAAATGAGTAAATACCAGGCAGGTTCAGGAAACCTGGGCTTTGCTGTTTTCTCTCATGCAAGATCAGTGATGCCTCATGAGTGATATTCTCTGTACAAACAATTCCATTGAAAATTTTAAAATATTAGTCTTGCCATCAAGGTTCATAGACACCAGTGGAACCTTCACAACATCTTAGCTAGGTAGATATTTCACATATTGAAGGATCTCATTGTACATAATTTCACCTTGTATCTTGGATTGTGATCCTGTGTCACTGAAGAAAGTGAGATTTCTATTCACAGACTTCTCTAAACCCCTTGTCAGCCTTTGAACTGTAAGTGAAGCACTTAATATTATAAAATATACACACCTTTATGTTTGAAAAGAAAAAAAAAAAAGAAGACAGTTCTACAGACTTTCCTAAAATTTTAATGGAAATAATCCTATCATCCTGCATCAAATAACAGCTACATTCGTCACAGTGTTGCAGGAAACATGCTAAAGCTAAAAGTAAGCTACAGCACTTGCTGTTTTCAAGGGAATGCATTTGAGTTAAAACATACTATTTTAAAGTCAACACATTTCACAATGATGTAAATGTTTGAACTGCGTTTTGAAAAAGAAAGATTCCCAGGTCCAAAATGATGTTAAAACCATACCAGGTACTCTATTCATTGCAATAATAGAGAGGAGAAACCTGTCATTCTGATACAAAAAATGTATTTTCAATGTACTCTGCTGGTCATGAAAACTGATAGAATGCTTATTTCTATTGTAATTAGTACCAAATGAATTTTGACTATTAGGAAGAGCATGAAATTGAAACCTCTTCTTTATGCCAGCTCTGCAAAATGTGATTTCAACAGTTCAAATTCAAATGAACACTTCTTTTTATCCCCAAATTTTAATGGGTTAGTGTACATCTACTACATTTCATCTACAGAATGAAATCTAAAATATGTGAGATAGCCACATGCTTTTCAGCAAAAAAATTCATACTGGTCTCACCAACTCACAATTTAAATAGAAGTGCTTCTAATGAGACTCTCTTAAAAGGTGAATGGTCTTTTAAGAATAATACATAGAAAGTTTCGAGAGATCACAAACACCTTATTATAGTGTTAGCAGGGCACTAGAGCAAGCAACTCATTTTCTTCCCATCTTTGCCCTTTTCAGCACCAGGCAGAGACACCAAATGCATTATGGTATGGCTGCAAAATATGTCTAATGAGGCAATCTCAGTTCAGATCGTGAAGTGTGGTAGGAAGGTGGTGGGGAGATTTACTGCTAAAACAGGGTGGCAACGGGTGGAATCTGGCTTTCTTTTTTCTTGTACATCATATAACCTCTGAGGCCCTATAACTAAAGTGGACAGCAATCTTAATTAATACACAGCAGTGTCCTGAGTCTGAGCTATATGTATGTCCTGCATTTCATAAAGATTGAAATAATCTGGTCAATCTCATCAACTCAGAAGTCTTTATGATGAATTTTTGTCAGATTTTTAACTCTCTGTTGCAAGAGAGTCACTTGCCTATACTTTACTCTCTAACAGAAAAACTATTTATTCAGACAATTGCAAGTAAGGAAGAATTATTCAGGATTTTTTTCCAGAAATTTGGAATAAAATTAACTTCTCAACCAGAATTTAATGGAGATGAGCATCTTAACCACTTTTTCTCTACTGGATTTCCTGGCATACTTTGTGATCTTCTCCAATGAAAGTGTAACAACTCCATTCAGTACTTTACAAAATGAGTCCCTTTTCATAGGAGAGGTGTTCCAGCCCTCTGATCATCTTCATGGCCCTCCTCTGGACTCACTCCAACAGGTCCTTGTCTTTCTTACACTGGGGACTCCAGAGCTGGATGCAGTACTCCAGGTGGGGTCTCACATGAGGGGAGCAGAGGGGCAGAATCACCTCCCTCAACCTGCTGCACACACTTCTTTCGATGCAGCCCAGAGTATGGTTGCCTTCCTGGGCTGCGAGCACACATTGCAGGCTCATGTTGAGCTTCTCATCAACCAACACCCTCAAGTCCCAAGAGACAAAAATTTTCAGCTCCGCTTTTTTCCTTGGTACAGTTACAGATTTCTTAATCTGGTGGGCTGAAAAGATGGAAAATGCTTTTACAGAACAGCAAGTCTAGAAATTCTGGCAAAACCTGAAGAAAATTGGAAAATCATCAGGTCATTTAGCAATATCTATTATTATAACAATACCAGAAAATGTCCACCAACCTAATAAAGAATTGATTTTGCCATCAACATTCTTCCTGGAATAAGTTCAAGCAACATTATTAGCATGAGATTGCTGAAAGAGGAGCAGGAAATTACATTTCTTTACTTCTTGATTGCCTCTTACAAATGCATAACGTAGGTGTGTATAGCATCAACTCAAATACCAATATTTACAGAAAAAATATCATGAAAAGAGAAGGCAGCAAATATCTAATTTATAAATCAGCATGATTTTGAAGCAGAAAATAATTTAAATTGCCTTACATATAAATTTTCAGAACTAAACTATTTCTTCCTTCTCACATATCATGTCTGTCACCAAATCCTTAGGTTAGGTACCAAGGGTAGTTGGATATCTCAAAATTTATTTCTCAAAGGGAAGCTTTCCTTCCAGTGGTTTAAAGTACAGACCAGTATAGGTAGCATGATGAGATTAAATAGGGATCCATGTTACTATGAAATAACTCAGGCCTGCAGTCAGCCAAGGAGAAATTTTGTTGGTATCTTATTTTTTAACCACACTTGGTTGTAAATTATAAGTATATAACATCAAGATGTTATTTTAAAATTAAAGAAATAGAAATCCTAATTAATTTAATTTACTAAAACTTCTTGAAATCTTCATTTTTACTTTAAACTTGCATTGACTGTAAGTGCAAGAGTTTCACCTACATACTTTAGACAGTTATTCCTACCAGTTATTTGCTAGGTGGCTTGGACCAAATTCCTTGAACTGACTCAGTTCACACACCTGTATAATAGGCGTAAAATTTCAAAGACAAAGCTTTATGACAAGGTCGTATTATTTGTGGAAAATAACCAAGCAGAACAAATCACAGGGGCATCCTACAGCAGGGGGAGCTCTAAGATAAGCTGTATGAAGTCAGAAATAAATTATAACGTACTAGAAGAAAGGAATGCAGGGAGGAAACAGATTTGATGAGAGACAATATGAAACAAAAGTCACAAAACGTTTTCTGAATATATTTGAGAGACAGACAGAAAAGAAATCACTGATGATAAATCAAAATATGATGCTAATATAGAACATTATCTTATGGACTACAATTTACTAGCATATAGCATAAAAACTATCAGAGAGTTCCTACTTACAGCTATGGCCTATTGGGAGGAGGTGAGGGAGGTTGGGAGGAAGTGAAAGGAAGGTCAATGACAAACATGAAAATCAGTCTGACAGACCTTCTAAAAGAAGAGTTTCACATAAACAAGCTCTGAATGTATCAGCAAATTTTCCTTTCTTGTAACAACAAAAACCAAAAATATTTGAAGAACAAGCATCTTCACTTTACCAACATGCCTAACACATCATTTATATCTCAGTAAGCCACACTAGATTTTGTTGATGTCTTCACATTGATTTTGCACTTTTTTAATTGATAATTTGGACAGTTCTTTTCGGGGCTCTGGTAGCTTTTTTTCAAACTGTTTTTTGTCATTATTACTGTCTTAGTAATTAGCCTTAGCCTTGGGGTCAGACAGTCAGAAAAAAAAAAAGTCTGAATGCCTAGTCATTTGAACAAGTAGGTAGATAAATGTGAAATGTGATCAAGTTCTTAGACTCTCTTTGGTGAAAGCAAATATTTTCTGCAAATCATAAGTGACAGTGGAAAATTCATCTTCAGAAGCAGATGGTCACATCTCTAGCTCACTGCAACACCATCATCCCTGCCTGCAGAGCAAAAAGCAATATAGAGCTATTAAGAAACTCTATGTATGATAGTGTCCTAAGAAAAACTTGAAATATTAAATTCCATGCAGATATACATGTAGATACACAAAGCCAATATAACTAAATCCAAAAAAAAAAAAAAGGTAGTATGCACAGAATGTTATCAAAGCACCTTTTGAAATTAGCACTCACTGGTGACAATTCATCTGCATGAGTATTGGTTTATTATTTTTTTTTAAATGTATATTGCACATGATTCTACTACAGAGAAAAAAATATCCAAAATTGGGACATGAAGATAAATAAATGCTAAAAGGCAAAGAAACAAAAGGCTTTAAAACTTTTTCATTCATTACTCAAAGGAAAATGAAGTCTGACACCATGAAATTCAATTAACAGTTCCTTCCCACTCTAACTAGGAGAAAAATCATTTACACATTTCAAGGAAATAAACAGTATGTACAAAATTGGTGACAATTTAAGATGACAGCAACAACAATTATGAACAGGAGACAACATGAACATGTGTGTAAGAGGGCACTGACATGCAGAACCTATTTACTGATCTTTCTCGTCCTGAAAGTGGCATTTTGTAGCTTCAATAACTGTTAAAATAGGGGCATGGCCACTAATGTTTTTTCCTTCAGGACACGCAGGAAAGTCCTAGATATTTCTTAAAAGACCATTCTGTGAACTGCTTTGTGTATGTGGGTGAGGGAAGTCCTCACATGGACTCTGCAATGAATCAGCTGGCATTTGGAAGCTTATCTGGCTATGCCTCTCCTGGTATGCTCAGCAGTAAAATATTATCGCTGGTGTCTAAAAATATCTGGCATCATTTGAAATCCACCACTGCATTTGACTCTATAATAATCTCCCCCAGCAATGAATCACAGAGACTAATTAAAACTATGAAACACTGTTTCCTGAATTTCTTTTACAATTTTCTTGCATTTGAATGTATGCAGTGTCCCTTTTTGTTTTTTTCTCTGGGACAAGGTAATTAAAAGACAGATTGCAGCCTCTGCAGTTTTTTAATAACTCTGAAAATCACATTTAACTAGTAACTAGAGGCAGTGAGTAGACCCATAACGCTAGTCATGATGATCTTTCCAAGTTCAGAGATTGCACAGGATTTCTGCACAAATTCCAGCTATAAAGTTATGACTTTGCAATTGAGGCTGAAAAGCTTTAGTTTCATTGCTGGATGTTTCTCCTGCCTAAACTTCCAGTGACTCAGCCAGGATGTCAGGTATCACAATAGGTCATACGTATACACATTTTATACACTTTGGGAAATTATAGCTGTATTGAACTGCAGAGACCAGTTCTGCCCCTAAGAGATAAGCTACCACTTTTAAAATAGAGTTTACAGAGCCAAAAAGAGACGTGACGTGAACTATGGGCCTAATTTGCAAAACACATGTATTTCCTCCCAGAGAAAGCATATTAAAAAGCTGTTAATAAAATGAACAAAGAGTAGATACTGCCTGTGCTTTAGCTGACCTGCAGAGCACTTCATGAGTGAGTAAAGGACACAGTCCCCTGCTTAACTTTGGCATAGAAGCGTGATTAGAGACTGGATGTCCTTAGTATTCTCCTGTCTTCCTTCCCACCACCTTGTCCCAGCTTCAAGAGAATAAATTCATTATTAGGAATAGACAAGTAAATTTGGCTTTGAATAGTAAAAAAATAAAGTCTGATGGATCTATTACATATAGTAAAAAGACTAAAAAGGCCAACATGATGAATCAACTGAATTAATTTTCTAAATTAAGATTTGCATTCCAGTATATCCTACAGGCTCCAGTGAGTTACTGTACTAAATACTGTGCACAAATATGGGAGACAGCTGCTGTTCCAAAACCGCCACAATTTAAAGGAGGAAAACACAGTAACTGTCTGGCTAGACAAGGGAATGGAAATGTGATTAGCTCAATCATTTTAAGATTTTTTTAGCTATTTAAAAAATAAAATATAATTAAAGCTACTAGAACAATTTCTCATTTGAAGTTTTTCACATTAGAATACGAACAGGAATGAACAATCTCTAATAATCATTAAAACTCAAATGCTTTATTTCTGTATTGAAGATCTAGATATACTGAAATTAAAAGCTGGTAAAGAAAGATGTTAGTGCTTGAAGAGCCATGGAGTTAAACATATCAGACAACTGGTGAATTCTATTCCCTCCCTTACATAGGGGTGAAAAAATCCTGGAAAAGCAGGACAAAAAAAACAACATAAAAAAGGGCTATGGTATATATGTGTGTGAGAGTGTACTTACATATAAGAGAGAGAAATTACCACTTTGTATTTATATCTTTTTAGAACACCAAAGGTAAAGGTCAAAAGGAAAATAAACAAGTAACGCAATGTACATCCTCAGTTGCTTAAGAAAGTTATGTCCACTAAATAGGTTTAAGAGCACACCTGAGATAACTTCTTGACCTAATTATCTTTGCCTTCAAGGGTTGGGCTATTTTTCATCAGCAATATCCCATGTAGTTGAATTGAACCAGTGTCTTTGGGATTTTAAATAGAAGTAAGTGGGAACTAAGATGAAAAACATTTTGACTCATTAGGTAATTTGGACTGGTAAATTGCTGGAAGTCTAGTTGAGGATAGGAAATTAAATAATTGTATATTCTTTGAGCCCCTTTGTTCTGTCATAACAGATATTGCAGAGTTATTATAATTAGGCTCACTCAAACCTATTTTTTTCATTTTCTCATACCCAGAGTTCTTGGTTTATCTTTGCTCTAAACATCTAATGAATGCAGTGGCTTCAGCATATATCTTCGGCTTTGGTAAATGGTGCAATATGCAGCAGTAAGAGCATGCTTAGGCATACTGTTTACTTTGTGATCTAAGGTAATCACTTAAGAATTCTGTGGACCTGATCAATATGAGCTGGTTTCAGGCTTCCTTAGATTTTCTTTTGACAGTTTGTCTCGATCTTCTAAGATTTACTAATAATTTTTTTCATGTTTGCCCCTGCATATATTTATCTGTTTGGAGAAGCCTTCATCAGTTTCAATGAAGAAACCGAAAACACATTTTCATCTAGTTGCCCCAGAATCAAAGAGAGTACTTCCAATAAAAGAGATTAAATGTGGCAGAAAGGTAACTCCACATATTCTGAAGCTAGCTGCCCTTTCCAGATCACCGCTACTGTATACTTGAGCCTGCCAGATACTGCCGTTGTTGTGCCTGCTACCCCAGGCACATTTGCTGGGGAGGGTAAGGATCCACATGCTGCAGGATGCTGCAGGGGTGACAAGTTTCCAGTGGGAAACTGGCACTAAGCAGCAGAGTCAAAAAATGCCTGAGCTACACTAGCGCTATCTTCTTTCAGAGCAGCAAGACTTTGAGATGAAAGCTAAAGCTGGTCCACATTGTTTTATTATTTACCTCTGTTATTGTAAATATACAAGGTTGTTATCTTTGATAAAGACCTGAAGCTACATCAGGGAAGAATCATTCAGAGTAAGGCATAAAATCTATTCAACCTGACAGCTGAATCTTCACAAATTTGTGTTGAGAAATGGTTAGGTTCATCACAGTTCAGAGTAAATCTACATCACAAAGTGTAAACCAAATTTGGTTAATTTTTCTCTGTACATTGAGAGTATTTAGTCTCTATGTTGAACATCTGAATCATTCATAAGAAGATCCATCTTACAGGTATTAGTATCACAAGAAATCTAAGTGATTATTAGCAATATCTTTAAATTCTGCTTCAGTAGCAGTGAAAAGTAAAAATTCCTATCTGAATAATTAAAAAGTCTTCATAGTTTTAAAACTCTAAACACATTTTCTAGCCAAATTAAGCAATGCTCTTCTGGCTGCTCTTTCTCACAAAAGGAGTATGTAAAGACCTACCAAGTTAACACTGAGGAAAATATACAATACGCCGCTCACATGGTTATCTCCAAGCCAAAGAGCCCAGCATTTAATGAACCTATCTTCCCTAAGTAACAGCATCAAGAAGAGAAGAGCCTAGTTTTGGGAATATTCTATCAGCCATGTTATGTAGGCTAAAATTTGCTTGTAAATTGGACACAGCTGGTGCAGATATAACTTAAAATATCTGATGAAATCTCTCCACTACTTGCACTGAAAGTTTTCCAGCTAGAAATTACCAAGTGTTTTTAAGGTATTATGAACCAAACGACAAGCAGACAAAAACTGTTTGTTTACTCAACATAAAAGAAACGCAATATAGTTCAGACGTATTGTAAAAATTTGTTAATAACTTTCCCAGTTGTAATAATTACTTCAAAGCCTCTTTAAAAATTTTAATGCAATGATTGACATTTATCAAACTAATGATAGGTTATTCTGTTTCCCCCCTTAATATTTCCCCCTAATGTAACAGAAGCATTGTCATACTATTATGTATCAAGTCATTAAAAATATAGTGGCCAAATAATTATACTGGAAATATTTGGTAGAGAATCAACCAGACCAAATGAAATTTACCCCAGTGTTTTTGTGAAAATAGCTGAAAAAATATTTAAATCATAAATGATGATATTCATGAACTGCAGAGTAGCAGTAAGAGCACAGGTCACTGGAGAGGGCATACAATGCCAATATGGAAAAAGGAGAAGGAGCCAGCTTAACTTCAATACTAAAAGCAAATCGCTAATCAGCTGTAAGAGTGTAGAGGATAAGCTGATAATGACCAGCCAAAATAGCTTAAAATCTTGGCAGACCATTATAACTTTCCTTCATAAAGTAACTGGTCACATGTAGGTTGAAACTGGAAGCTATAGGTTTCATCTATCTTGCATTTATCAAAACTTTAGATACTGCTTTATGTGATGTACACAGAAATGACAGCGATGCCTGGGCTAGATTCCATTAATATTTGACAGAAGCAGATATTATGTAAGGAAGCAAAAATAGTTAATAGCTCCTATCAAGTTGTAAAACACATATTGTATTTAGTCCTTTAGACTGTTTCATTCCAGGTGTTTCCATCAGTGACTTGAAGTAAAGCATGAAGTGATAAAAACTCCATGTTATAAGTGGGAAAGGGATGAAGACATTTAAGAAAGATGGATTAGCATGCAAGTGATGTTAATAACCTGGACACTGAGAAAAGTGACATTTAAGAAACAAGCACTGAATAAAATACCTTTGGAAAATAATCAGAACTAGTAATGCCAAAGAGAAACTAGTGTAATGACACATTAGATGACAATTCAGTTTCACCCAACAGCAGTCTCAATGCTGTTGCAGAATAGGAAAATTTCACTTTTGGAGATATTAGCAGAAATTACTATGTGTAAGAAATGAGCTGCAATTTTTTCTTTAATCTAAACTGGGGAAGCCTCCAGGTTAAACAGCATACCAACTTGGGGCACAATATTTTCAGAAAGGCATGGAACAGTAACCCCCCAAACACCTTGAGCCAATGGATCATCAATGACACTCAAAACCTCTGTGTACTGCAATATATTTCTGTCATCACACTTTACACTGGAAAATCTATACAAAATCTGTGTTTGGTGAGGTCCACTTAGCATAACTGTGTTTGGACATTAATGCAAAGTGTCCCAATAAGCAAAGATGTTACCAATATCCATAAAGGCCATGTTTAATGTCAACAGGGGAAGACCAGGCAAAAAATGTCAACAGCTTTTGGTGGCAGACCCTGATGAATTAATACAACCAGGAAAACACATTAAGATAATGACATAGTATTGGTCAGCATGACAGGGAGTAGGCACAGCACATCATAAGTCAAGTAATAGTTTAGATTTTCTGTATGTTGTAGCACACAGAGTGGCATACAGAATTATCTAAGAATGTGTGCAACATTTATCAATAGAGCATATTAGCTAACTTATTGAGCATAAATTGGCTTCGTTTACATTCAGCAGTCATAAGATAGAAGAAAAAAAAAAGAGAAGCAGATAGATAAATTAATTTTTCATTTCCATTTGACTGCTTCTGAAAACTAATACCATTTTTTGGACTGTCTTCAGCCTGTTCTCATGGAAAATTAAAATACTGACTGCCAAGCAAGGCACTGGAGATTTTGATTCTCCTCTCCAGTTTAGGTACAAACTTCCTGTATCAAAATCAATAGGCATTAGGCACTTAAACAGCTCTGAGCAGCGCTCTGTCCAGAATAAATTATGCTGAGAAAAAGGTCATGGATCTTAAGACCAAATCTTTTTTCGATGTGTTAACAGTCTGCTTATGAAAAGACTTGTCCTTTTACCACTCTCATTTTCTCCTTTGCTGCATATTTATATGATACGTAAATTGACTCTCATGTTCTGGCACTGCTTAATAATCGACCAGGCAGTATTTGTAGATTTGGCCTAAATTTAGAAAAGAGGATAGTCTGTCAATTTTCTCAACTATTATTCATATTTTGTGGATATCACTTCAAAATTTATGATTATATATTAAAACTGGAAAATAAAAAGTAGTACACAGTGAGAAGGAAAGTAAAAATGTGGCAGATTCAGCTATACACAGAAAGCAAACATACCAGAAAACATATTTTCATATTCTCTTTTTATGGAAAATCAGATAACTGTAGAACGGTTCAAAATATGTATCTGACCTTTACAACTCTGGTTCAAGAATAGATAAAAGACCTTCTGATGAAGCTATATTACGATAGCATAGTCCAAAAAGTATCAGGGCTAGAAAGTATAATAAGAAAGAGGTGAATCACTGTCCTTAATTTGGAATGTGCTTACATGACTTCCTAAATCCCTATGTTAGAAGTAATTTTTTGGTTTTTTTTTTTTTTTTCAAATCTAGATTATATGATTTATAAGGAATTGTAATTTTTTATGATTGCAGTAGACTCCTAGACTTTCTAACTATGGATACATTAGATGAATATGCTATATTTATATGAAATTCATTATTTTTCAAATGACAGCAGAATCTGAAGAAATAGTAACAAGGTGTTTAAAATTCACAATTATACTAGTAAAATACAAATACAGAGAAAAAGAATAGTTCCATTCCAAATACTTTCCCAGCTAATTTAAGTAGAAATACAAATTCATCTAAAAATTGAGAAAGCTGTGAGACATAATAGAACAATATGAGGAAACCTCCCTGGCACCAACTTATTCATTCAAGGACTACAAAAGGTCTAGAAAACTCAAGGATACATCCTGCATGTGGTTTTCCTTGGCATTATTTACTGCAGAGAATGTTCCTGGCTGGCCAGTTTTTGTGCAGAGCACTAAACCTCACTGTCACTCTAGTTGGTACTTAGGATGCAGGATTATGATAGAATTTTTACAATTATAAAAAGCACAAAAAGCACAAGAAAGGGACATTTGTTCTGCAGCCTGCATATTGTTCTTCAGCCAGACAAAAAAGCAGGAATATCCAGTCCTGCTAAATATACTACCACAAAATGCAGCACTTTCTCCGTGGAACCATTGTAATGTCTATGTTACGCATACTTGGACTGTGTACAAAAACACCAATTTCAGCATGTCACTAAGGGGTTAAAAGTACAGAATATTTTTAACAAATTTTCATATACCTGAAGACTTTCTCTCAAACCCTTCTCAGAATCCTCCGTGTTAGAATGCTAATGAGAAAGTTGCTACTGACCTCAGCAGGATCAAGTTTTACCTCGGACGTTTGAAGGACAATTTGGATATTATTTATTATTATAAAATCATAATTTGAAATTTCTAAAGCATTTTGATGTAAAATTTCACAACTCTTGTACTATTTTATATATTTATAATTAAAAGCACAGAGATCTTCAAGCTTCTGAGTCAAAGCAGAAGGCAGACAACAGCAGAACTGAACTTCAGGGGTTTACAATTCATGAAGTCGTAAAAAAACCTCTCTTCAATTAATGTCCCTTAATTTTTTTTCCAGGTCTGCCTTGAAATGTCAGCTGTTCCAAGTAAAAACATTTCTATATAAGCATTATGAGAAACTAAACGGGACCTTTTCAGGCCACAGCACTGTGGATGCTTTTTCCTACATAGCTGGTTGCAGCTGTCATTTCAAAACCTCACATTCTTGGGTGATTAGGTAACTACCTCCACGTCAGTTATTCTCTGTTCCAGTGTAAAGGTGACTTCCATGCAAAACAAGTCATATACTCAGATAATTTTAAAAACAGAAATGATTGCTTTAGGGATGTTCTTATTTAATGAATGAAAAGAGACTCTTACTTGACTTACTTTAAAGAGGTTTTCTTCTAGTCAACTTTATCATAAATTGCTGTTATAGGCTGAAGCGATTTCTTGTTACTCTTCAGATAACTGAACTTCAGGATTTACTTCATGAGCATACTTCCCCTCTTAACAGTTACTTGACAAAGCAGGTATTTTTATTTCCAACTTTTTCTTAGAGACAGCCTTTCAAAATGAATATAATGCACTCTATATAATTTAAATATTTATGACCTTTAATGCAGTTTCTGAATTTTTTTATGCAAAAAAGTGCCATTTTATCCAGAAAATTTGTATGGATATATTGAAGTTCTGCAGGTACAGTTAAGGTAATTAGCTTAATAGAGATTTGTTTGTTGTCTCCTACCTGAAAGTACTCTGCAGCTGTTTTATTTAACTGTTGGGTACCTAAGCCTTTCCTTGTGCTGAGTTTCGGTATGTAATTTACTTTTAAAATTCATCCTTCCATTTTAAAAAACAATTTTCATTTAAGAATGGTGGATAGACAATTACAAAGATTTCAACAGAAAGCACCTCGTCAACAATAGTTCCAGTTTTCTAACAAACAGATGCAGATGTACAAATATGCATATTTATTGTTATCTTGGAGCTTCATACAACAAAAACTGCAACACTAATCAGCACAGCCTTCTACAAGGCTGCAGCATTTCTGCAAAGTTCTGTAGGAATTTCATTGTTCGTTATATCACTACACAGTTTGATGACACCTCAAATTTCTTTCTAAAACTTCAGCTAAGAAAATAATTGTGCAAGAATCTCAGCTTTTATTTTTACTGCCTTTTCTAAGGAAAACTTTAAAATGCAGTGCACTGCCTGTTGTGGCAGGCTACCACAGGTAACTGGGGATGCAGGGTCAGGGAGGGAGCCACCAAGGCTGGGGAGGAAGAGGACCAACTGCCCAGGAAGCAAAGGCAGCTGGAAGAGCAGCTCTCCTCTCCTTTCTCACACAGCCATACACAGAGCTTTTGAGGCTGCATCCTCTCACGTGACGGGGGTATGTTGGAGGAGGTGGCTCTGCGTAGGCTGAGTGGTGACTGTTGCTGCAGAGGGTGACCCTTTTAAATAGCAGCTTTGCTACTCCCAGGTCCTTGGTGGCAGTAGCCAGGGAAGGAAGTTCATCTTTCTAGGGCACTCAGCTCAACTCACCAGCTGGAACACATGACAGTCTTTGTCCGGGAATGACAAATCTCATCTGAACTAAGAAGCCTAAAGCATCAAACAGAAAATACAAAGTCGGTTGGTTGGTAGTTTTGTGGTTTTTTTAATCTAACAAGTTTTATAGACAAACATTGGATATTCTTTTTTTCATTTTTGATTCCTCGATTTGAAATACTGTTGACTAAAATGCATGAGCTTATCCTTGTGCCTCCAGTCTTATTACACAAAATGAAGGCAGTGCTATAAACTATAGATGTAATTACAGAAGTTCCTCTTTTCTCAAGTCCTTTACTGTTCAAGTTTTCACCACTGACAAAATGGAAAAAAAACCAACCAAACAAAAAAAAAAGCTGAAAAGGGAACAGAGAAAACAAAGTAGCTACACATGCTGTATAAACAACGAAGCCTACAGCCATTTTGGCCTTTCAATGTATTTCAACTAGGAAGACCTATCAATGGTTTGCACAAACTTTCTCTTCCCAAATTCTCTAGTAAATGGGACACCCAATCTCATGTAATTTTTGCAACAAAAAAAATTTTGCTCTGATGAACATATTGGTAAAAATTTTATCATGGTTAAATAAATACATTAAACCCAGTATTTAGTTAGAATTAGCAAGTGACTTTCCACAGTGTACATTTTCCTCTAAAAATGAGAATATCAGGGCATGGTGAATTGCAAAGTCTTCTGAAGGAGAACTCACAGACTGAGATTTCCTCCCTCTTTGAGGTCAGAAAAAATACTGCTATGTGAACCAATTACTTGCCTGTGATGCTAACCCCCTTCACAACTACTTCTGCCAAGCCTTCAATTCCAGCCACAGTGCCCTCATTTTTCAAATTCCCAGGCTCAGTTATTTATTCAGGACAGCTCATTTCAACAACTAAATGACTGGTAAAGTCAGACTACATTTAGCCGCTAGCATTCCTTGGATGTCTGACCTGTAGAAGTGTACAAAAATATATTGCAAAATGTACAACTCTGGAGTGGGATTACAGAGCCTATCTGCTCTGAAAGGCTCTCTGTCAATGCCAGTTCAGGGATCCTGTCAAAGCTGGAAAGAAGCTCACCCTTTTTTTTTATGAGGTGGACAATAATAAAGCAACAAGAGCTTGTAAAACAACCAAGCATTGCAATAAAACTCTTGCTAAAACCATTCAGTGAGATGTCAACCCACAGAACTATTTTCCAGTTTTCTTCTCATTTTGTAGCTTGTAGGGCCATTTTCTTACTCACAATCTCTCACTACAGCTATAAGGTTGCTCTTCAGGTACCTGTTGTGTTTTTCTATAAAAATATTTTAATTTTTTCTGCTTATGCTTTTTTTTTAATTTTTTATGAACAATGTCACCCTTTCATGTATTTTTTTTCTTAATATATGCTTTTAAAGTAGATTTATTACAGTGAGGTTACATACTTCTGATGTAGTGTATATAAAACAATTACGAAATCCCCCAGCAGCATTGCTGAAAGTGCCAATGTTATCAGAGTAACCACAAAATTGCACATGTAATGTAACGTAATTAAAAAAGCTCGTCTACACACACACACACAGAGGAGCATGGACGCACAATGGCAGGAGGGGGAACCACAGTAGACCAGCCAGGGAAAGGGAGCCCTCTCTGGGGAGACCCCTTTGGCAGCCTCAGCCCCGCAGGCTGGGGGTGACACCCACCATGGTAACTCACAGGCTGAGGGGCTGGGGCATGATGGGACATGTTATGGGACACTGGGGAAGAGCACTTTGGGACTGCATGGGACTTACAGGATGTGCACAGGAGGAAGTAAAAGTGGGGAATGGGACAGATTAAAGTGGTTGGGAGAGGAACAAGCATGGGAAAATATGGGGAGCTGGTTGGTTCCCTTGTCTGGCCGTGGCCTGTGCCAGATCCTCACCGTCTGTCCTGTCCCCTTACTAAACTGCTCTTCTAACTCTCCTCCTAGGCGAGGGGCTCCCTGCTCTGTCTGTGTGTTCCTGCAACCGGGGTCGGATCACTTGTGCCTCTGTCCGTAGTGTCAGCAACTGGAGCAAGTCCATGTGTAGCTACCCATGAGCACGAAGCTGGACTAGCCAGTCAGAGTAGGTTGAGTGGCCAGGCAGCCATGTGCCAGGAGTGAGGCACTTGGAGAAGATGGCTACCAGAGGGACCAGAGGTCCGGGCTATGGAGGTTGGAGGTTGACCAAGAGGCTCATTTGCACATGTCTGAGTGGGAGGCAGCAGGGCCAGCTATGGCCTGGGATGGGTCTCTAAACCTGGTCATGAAAGGCTCCACTCACACAACTGAGGAAACCAGGGACAAGCTACTGGATATGTAGGTACTGGAGCATCTCAGTATGGCTCCTGGAGGGACTGACAACGTATGTATGTCCCACTAACGGACATTCACCCTGATCAGACAGAGGAGGGAACAGGATGTGGACGGTGGTGCTGTTTGTGTTTGCCTCAATGCTGAGTGCTTCTGGCTGCGCTGATCTGCGTGGCTGTGACCACACACGCATGTTTTTCAGTACTGTACACGTGTGTCTGCCTACAGGGAAAGCAGGTTCACGCTGCAGGCAGAGTGGAACTGTGGCAGACTCACCTCTACCTGGCATGTATGAAAATACAAAATCCAAGGTTATGTGCAAAACCGTATGCATCGTTACTCTATATGTAAACACACACACACAAAAAATGCTACTTCCTCTCATGAAGTTTGAAGGAAAACTCAAAAGAGAAACTACTATGTGGTTTCAAGACCAAAAATCAATACAGGAGAAGAATAGAAATCATTAGTGTAATCAGCATTCATGTTGTTGGCAATTTTAGTATCCATGACTAACTTACTAAATGTGAATTATTTACTCTTTTTTTCAGTTGGTACTATAGAAGAAAGAAGAAAAAAGAATCTGCTGAATCAGATCTTTGGCGGATGCTTTCATCTGAGCTGTAGAGGAGTTTTCAGTAATTAATAGCCAGCTGCACTTCCTGATATAATGCCAGATGGGTTCTGCGTCATTAAGCATTACTGAAACAAGTTACTAGTTATCAGGTAATGGTCCAGGAAAATAAATCCTTGGAAAGGCAAAACAGTTTTCTTAAGAGAAAAAGGTGTACTTAAGGAGTAACTTGATGGACATTATTTAATTTCATTTAAAAAAAAAATAAGTGTTTAAAATGCTACTTTCTTGTGCAAATTAGTCATATATGGAGGGACAGAATCTATTACTAATCTACATTTATGTTTCAAAGGAAGTTCTTTTGAAAAAAGTACCAGCACTGTTTATAGTTAACATTCCTTGATATTTCTTTTAAGATGTTATTTTTCAGCTATTTATATCTTTGCCTAAAATTATCCATCCAATCAGAATTTTTTTGTGCTGGGTATATATCCCAAGGTAGTTTATTATTAACATAGTAGTTTCGTAGATTGAAATTCTGAGCTTCCATGCAATAATGGGATACCTAAACTCATACCTAAACACCCTTCACAGATAATCTCTATAGGTACTTCCCTCAGTTTTGGGGGTAACTATCTCTGAATTTTGAAGATGGATTAGTATGAACACAGAGTATTCCCAACTACAAAAGAAGCTAATTTGAACAGCATTTGGATTACATTTTGTCCTATTAAAGTACTAGAAATGCTGGATAATTAGTCTCTGGATACTTCAAATTACTTACTCCATATTAGCAGACACTTCTTCATACCTCAAATCCCCATCTGTAGAATGGATCTAACAATATTTTGTCAGTGCTGTTAGAGCACATCCTTTAATCTTTGTAAAGTGCCCAGATTCTACAACAGGAATAGCTAACGGAATCTCATGAAGAAATAGGCCATTTTGAATCTGGTGTAGGTTTTAAATTATTGATTTTGAGAAAGAAGTGCAGGGCTCTCTACTGAACAAGAAATACTGGGCAACTGCCAAGGCAGTGAAGGAATAAGGTGTTCTATGGAAGCTATAGCATGCTTTTGTGCATTTGGACCAAGTAACTTGCACACATAGGAATGCCAACTTTCTGTAAAGTCACCAGACAGTGCAAGACAACAGAATTGTAACATTTCCTAACTTTTGGATGTTCTGAACCTTCTTGTTTTTAACATGATTACGTTTGTTTTCACATAAGCTCATAGGAAAAAAGTTTTGCTTTTTGCTACAAAAGTGAATTTTACATGGTGCTAAATTTATTCAAACAGCTGCATGCGAAATTATGCCTTAGTACATTCTGTAATCTTTAATGGGAGGAAACAGGGATTCTATTAGAAAGCCTCTTTGCCACTACTCAGTTTGCATATGCATAACAACCTCATGAGAATGTAATCGGTTACTTCCACATCCCTCATCGTTATACTTTTTGAAAACCTGAGATTTAAAGAGCAAGAAGTTGGTCTAGTACAGCCAGGAAACCATTTAAACACTTTTAAAGAGAGATGGAAATATTTTAACTCTGAATCAGATTAATAACATTATGTCTCACTATATGGAGGTACACAACGTAAGGATGGACAATTGGTTGTCCCGATGTTGCCTTTAAAAGTGGGTGCAAAAGGGTTTTGTCTTTATATCTCTATTCCCACCCATAGCGGGGTCTGAAGGGAAATAAGACCAATCATAAATGTTTTCTTTATATTGTAAATGACAAAACAGAAAAAAATTAACTGGGAAAATCAGATCACTGGACAGAGTGAAATCAGAGTGAAATGAAATGATACAATTTTCAATTCTTCTGAAGCAAGGTGGGGGGCTCGCAAAACTGCCACCTTGGACTTCCGAAGGGCAGACTTGGGCCTCTTCAGGAGCATGGTTGAAAGTGTCCCTTGGGAGACAGTCCTGAAGGGCAAAGGTGTCCAGGAAGGCTGGTCGTACTTCAAGGAGGCACTCTTACAAGCGCAGGAAAGAACCATACCCAAGTCCCAAAAAACAAGCAGGAAGGGAAGAAGATCAGCCTGGCTAAATAGAGAGATTTGGCTGGAGCTCAGGAATAAAAAGAAGGTTTATGATCTTTGGAAAAGGGGCCTGGCAGGCAAGGAGAAATACCAGGAAGCAGTGAAGATATGCAGGGGGAAAATTAGAAGGGCCAAGGCTCAAGCTGAGCTCATCTTGGCCACTACAGTTAAGAATAACAAAAAGGGTTTTTTTCGGTATGTAAACAGTAAAAGGAAGACTAGGGATAATGTGGGCCCACTGATGAATGAGATGGGCACCCTAGTGGTGGAAGACACGGAGAAGGCAGAGTTGCTGAATGCCTTCTTTTCTTCAGTCTTCACCGCTTAGGCTGCCCCTCATGAATCTCTGGCATTGGAGGCAAGGGGGAGGGTATGGAGAGAGGAAGTTTCTCCTCCAGTAGAGGAGGACCAGGTTCGGGACCACTTGGCAAAACTGGACATTCATAAGTCCATGGGCCCTGATGGGATGCACCCACGAGTGCTGAGAGAGCTGGCAGATGTTATCGCTGAGCCACTCTCTATCATCTTTGAAAGGTCATGGAGAACAGGAGAGATGCCTGAAGACTGGAGGAAGGGCAACATCACTCCAGTCTTCAAAAAGGGCAAGAAGGAGGACCCTGGGAACTACAGACCAGTTAGCCTCACCTCCGTCCCTGGGAAGGTAACAGAGAGACTCATTCTAGATGTCATCTCCAAACAAGTTGAAGAGCGGGGGGGTTATTGGAAGTGGGCAACATGGGTTTACCAAGGGTAAATCATGTATGACCAATCTGATAGCTTTCTACAATGCTATAACTGGTTGGTTGGATGAGGGGAGGGCAGCAGATGTCATCTACCTTGACTTCAGCAAGGCTTTTGACACTGTCTCCCATAACATCCTCATTAGGAAACTAAGGAAGTGTGGGCTGGAAGAGGGGACAGTGAGGTGGATTGAGAACTGGCTGTGCGACAGGACCCAAAAGGTAATGATTAATGGAGCAGGTTCAAGCTGGAGACCTGTAACCAGTGGTGTCCCCCAGGGGTCAATACTTGGCCCAGTCCTGTTCAACATATTCATCAGTGACCTGGATGAGGGGACAGAGTGTATCCTCAGCAAGTTTGCTGATGATACCAAACTGGGAGGGGTGGCTGACACCCCAGAGGGCTGTGCTGCCATCCAGCGAGACCTGGACAGGCTGGAGAGCTGGGCAAGGAAGAACCTCATGAGGTTCAACAGGGAAAAGTGTAGGGTCCTGCACCTGGGGAAGAAGAATGTCAGGCATCAATACAGGTTAGGCATGGATCTGCTGGAGACAAGTTCCAAAGAGAAAGATCTGGGGGTCCTGGTAGACAGCAAAATGACAGTGAGCAAGCAGTGTGCTCTTGTGGCCAGGAAGGCCAACAGAATCCTGGGCTGCATAGGGAAGAGTGTGGCTAGTAGGTCGAGGGAAGTCATTCTCCCTCTCTACTCTGCACTGGCGAGGCCACAACTGGAGTACTGCATCCAGTTTTGGGGTCCCCAGTTCAAGAGGGATAGGGAACTACTGGAAAAAGTCCAACGAAGAGCAACGAAGATGATTCAAGGATTGGAGCACCTCCCTTATGAATAAAGGCTGAGAGAGCTGGGACTCTTTAGCCTGGAGAAGAGAAGGCTGAGGGGACACCTTATCAATGCCTATAAGTATCTAAAGGGTGGTTTGAAGGAGGAGGGAGCCAGACTCTTTTCAGTGGTTCCCAGTGAGAGGACGAGGGGCAACAGGCACGAGTTGGAACATAGGTGACTTCTTCACAGTGAGGGTGCCAGAGCCCTGGAACAGGCTGCCCAGGGAGGTCGTGGAGTCCCCTTCTTTGGAGATTTTCAAGACCCGCCTGGATGCAGTCCTGAGTAACATGCTCTAGCTCTGGGCAATCCTGCTTCAGCAGGAGAGTTGGACTAGATGATCTCTATGGTCCCTTCCAACTCTGAAAATTCAGTGAAATTCAGTGAAATAAAATTTCTACTGGAAGAATATTTGAAATGGTAATAGGAAAAAAACCCCAAACCGTACTTATATTCATGTTTGCTATCAGGTAGTCATTCTATTCACATTTGAACACACATACATAAAGGACAAAGAATTGTATGATAAGCAGAAATTGTTGAGTTGTTTTTCTCTGACTTTCTCAATGTTCTTATCCCAAAGAGGGTAAATCAAGGCTAGAGGCTGACAGACAACTACTATGAGCCTCAAAGATGATTTCTTTTTACATATGACGTAATCACTTTCTTAAAAAACAGGATCATAAGCAGGCTCTTCTTCAGTGAGAAACTGATATCTAAGAACAGCATCCAGGAGGTTGTTCTCCATACAACCGGCTGTTTATACTTGGGAGATTCCCTGCCAAAGGATGTTGCAGATGAAAGTTTACATAGCTTCTAGAGGAGACTGGACAAAAATTTAGGAAATATTTCACCTGAAAATAATAGGAGGCTGGGAGAGTACTTGTTGGAAGTATCACATTGCACTTTCTCCTGTGGACATCTGCTTACAGCCAGAATACAAGTCTGGAGGTACCCTCAGTTTCTGCTATTACCTTCACTCCTGTAATACTGTTACAAAATATAGCTTGAGCATATACAATCAGCTTGAACTAAAACAATGTTAGCTGGAAAAGATGACAGCTAGCATGGCTGAAAGAATTAGAAAGAAGTTAAGCTCCAGGCCCCGCCACTATTTTGCCCTCAGTGTGCACTTCTCTCTGTCTGAATTTTCACCCCACCCCTGCTCCTGCATTTAGATTAAACTCTTTGAGGCAGGGATTATTTCTTACCATGAATTTTCACAATGTTTACCATGAAAACAAAAATCTCAATCTTAATTATAATCTTTATGCTCAACTGCAATAGTAAAGAAAAGGTAAGATGTTTCTTAAAAACGAACTCTACAGGAGAAAGTGCTTTTGGTGCTTCCATTTATCCCTCTGTAAATTTTGTAAACAGAAAGGACTGTTATTAATTACCTTGTGAAAATGAACTTTGATATTCTTATAGGAAACACAATATTAAATCATTCATTTACTATTAAAATAAAATATCCTTTTTATCCATTTACTATTAAAATAAAATACACAAATAAAAGGAATAAATAAAGAAATAAAAAGAAATTAAACTTGATCTTTTTAATGTAAGATGTATTTTGAATAATAAGTCATTCATGTAAATATAAAAATATATTTAAAATTGGACAGTTCCCGATCTCTCTCTGGAATAGTGTCCATCATACAAACAGGTCATTATTAATCAAAATGACAGTAAGAACCTTAGAACTTCAGATCCAAATTCCAGACTTCAAAAGACAACACAAAAACTTTTTTCAGCTTCTGGGAAATGGATGTTGCATGTTACACAATTATTACTTTTTTCCTCTCAAAAGCAACTTGTAATTCCTATAAATAGAGGAAGGTATACATTCTATCACTTTCAAGACTGGGAAAAAAAAAAGAGTTAAATTCCTGTAGTTTAAATCGGAATTAAAATCTACTTTTTGCATTTAGGCTAGAAGCTGTCTTGCATCTTCCTAGCTTCATTGCTGACAGACAGTCACAGAAGATCACTGTGTCCTCAGGGAGCTCTGGGGGATACTGAAACTTGTGATTTATCTATAATCTTCCCACATGAACTGTCACAGAGACACTTTGGTGGCCTACATTTTGTGGTCCTTCATAAATCTAGATCTAACGTGACCTGTGCAACAGAATCATAACCAAGGAGAACTGGTGTCAAATATACTAAGCAGGATGCTAAGAAGGAGGCAGAATTGAACAACGCTGTGTCTTTCCATATTTGAAAATTCTCTACTTATTCATTAACCTTTAACACCTACTCCTTCCTGCAATCCACCCTGTAAGGCTCAGTGCTTCACATCTACTAATGGCATATTACATATAGTGGTAGTATTCTCTGCTATAAAAAAGCGCATAATTAATATACTAGGTTTACATTACAGATATTTCATTGTTTCCTCCAAATATTCTACACGAAAGTAGTATATATTTTTTTCAAAAACATACTTGTAAATATGTTGTTTCCACTTTTCAATTATATTGTTTGAAAATGTTGGCAGATCTTCATTTTAGTATTATTTTTTCCAATAATGAAATATTCAGCTACATGTATAGTAAACTGAAAAACAGACACAGCTATAGAGTTCTGCTGACTGTCAAGCAAATAGGATGTTTAATGGACCATAGAAAAGTGAAAAGTTCTCTTTTAAGCATTGTGTCACATTATTTTTTTAATCCTTCCAACAATCACACTTCGTGTAGATCTTATGTTCCAAATTAGTGGTACAACAAACAAGCAGTGAGAGAAAACTATGGTAGATGGAACTGTGCCCTTTAGCACATTGGGAATATATTGCTACCTTTGAGATGTACAGGCCATCTCATTCCCCCTCAAATTTTACATTAATGTATTTTTATTGCTAATAGCCTTAGCTTGTATCTGTTGAAGAAAACCACGCTCGTAGAATCATAGAACAGTTTGTTTTGGAAGGGATGCCCAAAGGTCATCTAGCCCAATCCTGCTGCAATGAGCAGGACATCTTCAACTAGATCAGATTGCTCAGAGCCCCATCCAACCTGACCTTGAGTGTCTCCAGAGATGGGGCAACTACAACCTCTCTGGGCAACATGTTCCAGTGTTTCACCACCCTCAGTGTAAAACATTTCTTCCTTACATCTAGTCTGAATCTACCCTCTTTTTGTTTAAAATCAATTCTCCTCATCCTATCACAACAGACGCTGCTTAAGAAGTCTGACCCCATGGTTCTTAAAAGGCCTCTTTAAGTACTGGAAGGCCACAATAAGGTGTCCCCAGAGTCCTCTCTTCTTCAGGCTGAACAACCCCAACTCTTCCAGCCTCTCCTCATAGGAGAGGTGCTCCAGCCCTCTGGTCATGATGCAGGAAGGTACATCACAGTGGAAAGAAGCAGCTTGAAGAAATATGAGTCTTATCTCTTAACAGCAGTTACCAAAATTTGGTTGAGCAAAGATTCTGCTCCAATTACATACCTATACAAAGTGATAGGTATGAAGCTGTCACAATAGCAATTTTGCTCTCTAGAAGTTTTTCTGCTTTTCTGAAAACAGCAAAGAAAACCACATCTTACCAAAGCTGGGAAATACAATTTAAGAAAAATTTTAGAAATATTTATTTTCTTAAAGAATGGTATGCAAGAATAGTAGGTCATACAGTAAATCACAATAATAATCAAACCAGTATTACTCCTCCTTTCCTAGTTTTAGCAATATCATACATTACCTTTTCTGGTTAAGCCTTCCTGCTATCTATTTCTTGAGAAAGGGATGTATACCACTTCCTCAGGAAAAAAAAAACACCCAACAAACAAACAAACAAACCAGCCAGATCTTCCTACCTACAGTCCCAGAACAATTCCAGTTTCCTACGAGTTCTGTAGAAGAGTGAGATATTCCAATCCTGGTCTATCTACATGCAATTTTTCTTTTAACTGCTTCTTATTTCCAAGGCAGTAATGGGCAGCGTATCAAAATTAAGCAAAAGGCCTTGATCTCTCAAGAAAAATGCTAGCTATATGCACAGTGAACCAATTATATTTATTAGCATTGACCTTGATAACCTATAAACTTACATTTGATTACTCCTCCAATCCATATTCTGATCAATTAGTCATATTTTATTACCTTATTTTGTTTATTACCTGAGATGTGTCCTACATGGAAAGATAACATTGGAGGATTCTGAGGACTCATATCTACTGTCTCCTATCTTAAAAAATCTGCATTTAAAAAGAAATCTGGGTCAAATGCAAAATTACAACTTTTTAAGTAATCTTCTTACATGAGATTTATGGAAAATTCAAATATTTAGATTGGCATAAAACTCTCAGATTTGTAAAATAGATCTTCTCAAAGCATTTAAGCCACAGAGTAACATTGGATATATAGCTTTGTCAAGAATAATTAGTGTATGAAAAGAGAGGCCAGTGCCTAACTTGTATACAATTTCTTAAATATTTAATTTTCATGACTCATGCACAGGGCAGGCTCAACAAAAAGCACATCTTATAACAGAAGTATTAAGATTTAAACTATAAAGTTAATAATTGGCTCTGAAAAGAACACAAGAAAACAATGTACCTTAAGAACCCTGCTGAAATGCTGACTCACAGGGGAACAATTAATCCAGTGGTTTCAGAATGGTATCAGAGACTTTATTACTGACATCAGCCTACACTTTTAATGGGTATTATTTGCAACATGTAATTTTAGGATATTTAATTTCTTGTAAAAACACACTTTCAAAATTATTCAGAATGTTATTAAACAGACAAGGGTTTAATCTACAGCAATAACCATTCTTTTACAGTGGACATGATCACCAGTCATAAGCACATTGTGGCCCCAATGGGTTGAATGTTGGGCCGTGGGTTTTTTTGGGGGGTTTCTTTCCTCCATTATAGGAGTTAAATACTTTAGAGAATCTCTGAGAACACAGCAGCTCAGCATCAATATGATATTCTTCCTGTATAGGACAAGGGTCACTTCCAGGCAGAAATGCTAACAGTACTCAGTATATTCTTTAACACAAAATAAGCCGTTTAACACAGTATCTTTTGTTTCTTATTCCTAAAACACAAAACATTTATCCTCAGGAATACGTTTTGATGCTGAAAAGCCCGCAAACAACCAGCTTACTAATTTGGGGTGGATAGCTAAAATATAATAATTCTGGAATCTTACATTAAATATAAAGCTATCCAGAAACAATTTTCAAACTTGCAAGCTGGAGTTGAGCACACACACATTAATAAATGGCTTGATTTTGACAGATATTTAGTAAGCTCAGCTCTCTTTGACCTATGGCCATATTTTCTAAAATTAGAAATTGATTATTTTACTGGTTCTAAAAATCAATTTCTTGTGCCAGCAAGTGACGACTTATTGAGGTTTATTTGAAAAACAAAACAAAAACAAAAACAAACAAAAACTCCTGCATTTTTTATTAAGCAAGGGTAAGATAACATTTTTTGTGGTAGGGCAAGGTGAAGAATCTGGATTATTTTAAATTCCCACGTTTTAATCAAGATTTTTCATTCAAACATGTTGACTTCATTAGATCAGGTTTCAGATAAAGAAATTGCAGTGAAAGGAAAAACTGAGAGAAACCTGCCCCACACATCTGGGGAAGAAGAGGCTCATAATTTCAAAGCAACAAGTTTTCTTGAATGGATATTAAGGAACAAAAAATAAAGACTGTAGGGAAACATCGGAAAAACAAAGTCATTCTTCCTAATGTTCCCCAGTCTGTCTCAATACATTGCTTTCTCTCCAGCAGTGTCAGTATTTGGAAAGGCACGACCATGTGTATCCACGGCTGAGGGTAAGGAATGACCGGCCCTTTCAGTAGCAACACATATTTATATCAGCTTAAAGAGAAAGAATTAAATGCCAAAGACCTAAGTATTGACTTGAACCTTGTAAGCAGTTGTTAGAGGAAAAGAAGGGGGAATGCAAAGTGAAACACTAACACTAGATACCATTTAATCATTTTATAATTACAAAACAAAAATAATTCAAAAAATCTCAGTGGGAAGTCTTGATTCTGCAGAATCATGACTTTTAAAAGTCCAATAACCAATTTGCTCACAATTTCCAAAGACACTTAAGTAGGCTATTTGAGAACTCTGACATAGGTTTTCATTGCTGCCACTGGAAATGAAAGAGCTATTTAAATTTTCAAACAATATTTTTGATACAAGGAAAAAAACACCTCAAGTATGCAGTGTGGTTTGCTCCTACAATTATAGCAATTTGTCATATACCTTTTGAGATAATTTCACTGAATGGAAGTCTATCAGAGACAGCAACTATTTTTGTGGTGCTTCTGCCAAGGGATTTTTTAACACTGGCACAATTTTCCAATTACCCACATTTGCTACTTGTTAAAATCTACCAGATTTTTAGAGAAATTATGGCGCATCATCATCCCATCTAATTCCACTCATAACTTAAGCTTTCCCCTAAAACTACCTTGAGTTTTTGGGTTTCCACTGTATCCACTATTTTCAACCCTCTCAAATTAGAATTCTATTTAATATTCATCAAGACAGATTCATGTCTACTAGAAAGCAAAAGACCATTTGCAATAGACAATTTTAATTATCCTTATGTTCCTTGTAGCAATGTACCCTTTTATCTTGTTTGCAGATCCATAAAATTATTCTGTAGTTAATGTGATCAATGATGTTAAATTACTTTGGCTGGTTTTTTTATTGTTTGTTTCTGCCTGACTGTGATGAGAGCACAGGCCCTTGTTTACCAAAAAGTTAGTTCAGAAAATCTGTACGCAATTCTCTATTTAATAAGATGTGAATGTCAAGGTCAAGGGCCTATATTATGACACAGTAGAAATGAAGTCTAATAACACTGAAACAGGTGTCTGATATGTTGCAAAGTTAAAGGCATCATTAGGACTAGAGAAAGAGGAGAAGAGCAGTCACATGGGTCCTTAAGAGTGATACGAGTAACATTAGTGACAATAATAGCTGCTGACGTCTCAATGAAATTAGCTACAGCAGAGCTGGATTATGAAGCACTGAAATAGTACTAAGAGAACTCAGAACTGACCTATTAATCACATATAGAGCTAAAAAGCCCTACTGGGTACTAAAAGCCTGCTTCTTCTCACCAATGAGGATGTAATTCAATAGAAACTTTCTGATATTTATAGTCACAGTCTAAAGCAGAAGTGGGATATGTAAGAGAAAAATCATGAAATAAGTACTCCGAAACTTCTGTTAAAGAAATTATTACATTTTGATTGAGTAAAAAACCAAGAAAATAAGGTAAAAGGTTTGCTGTCATATAATTTCTGGAAAACATTTCACTACCCTTAAAAAATTTAAGATAGAACACTCTTTATTAGGTTCCAACAACAGTCACCATGTTTTCAATTTTGTATGTATTGGTATTGGTATTCTACAAGTTTACAACAAGAACAATAAAGAAAAAATGTAGCTGAGGTACCAATTTATTCCTATGAAGAAAAGATGTAAGTATTTCATAGGACATATGAATAAATGACAATATCACCATACAAGTATTGAAAATAACTGCAAAAAGTGAAATTAAACAGAAATGAGCAACAAATCACAAAATCCCAGAATTTTAGTGGTTGGAAGGTACCTTCAGAGATCATCTAGTCCAACCAACCTGCCAAAGCAGGTTCACCTAGAACAGGCTGGGCAGGAATGTGTCCAGCTGGCTTTTGAGTGTCTCCAGAGAAGGAGACTCCACCACCTCTCTGGGCACCCTGTTCCAGTGCTCTGCCACTCTCACAGTAAAGAAGTTTTTCTGCATGTTCAGACAGAACTTCCTGTTCTCCAGTTTGTGTCCATTGCCCCTTGTCCTGTCACCAGGCTCCACTGAGAAGAGCCTGACCCCATCCTCTTGACAACTGCCTCTTAGATATTTAAAAGTGTTGATAAGATCCCCAAGTACCACGTACCAAACATCCCCAATATACCAAACATTACTGAAGAAATAAAAAAGGTGAAGGCTTTCCTAAATATGACACAAATTACATGCTTGGAGAATTATCTGGAAGTTGGTGAACAAACATCTTTTAAAACACCAATCTATCCTTTGTCTGTAGTGAGAAAAATCAAAAACATTGTAAGGTATTGCCAAATACACAACCTAAATCAAAATAGAAACTATTTATATAACTGAATGAGATAGAAAAACTAGTATGCTTGTCACCATACTTCAGATATTACACTACTACTGCTCCTGACAGAACATGTACAAAGAAACTAAAGCGATATAAAATTTCACCCAAATAAATTGTGAATAATGTAAGAGAAAATTAGGCTGTCAGAGGAAAATATCCAAGTCAGTAGCATCTGTTTAGCATGTTAGCAAAAAAGCCTACTATATTTCTTTCTGTTACTTAGATCATTAGAAAACATTAGAAATCAGAAATTTCAGAAAAAGATTAATGTTGTCTGGACAAACAGTATAATACAGAAAATCTTCACCAGAAAAAATTATTAGATATGTGACACATAGATATTAAGCACATTGTATACTTTAATAGATTTTACATATATTTACTGTATTTAATACTGAGACTACATTATAAAGATATTTCATAACAGATAAGGCTCAAAATATTTGAATTTCATAGCATAGTGAAATTGAAAGCTATCATCTAAGTTATAATCAATTGCAGAAAGCAGTTGTGCTCGACTGTGTGCTAGTTTTTTGATCCAAATGAAATGTAAGTCCTGTGTGTTAAAGATTGTAATATAATCTAACAAGGAAAAGGGGAAAGAATTTCCTGCTGAAGTAACTAGATTTTTGATTCAGATATCTAATTAAAAAAAATTTAAAATAATTTCAGATTATTCATAATTTATGTTTAATCTGTTTTTCTCACTGAGATGAAAAACCTATTTAGATAAGAAGCTGCTACTGGGGGCATCATAATTTATTAAACAGCTCAGCCATAAGACAATAGGATCTATATTTAATTGCTTCTGCTGTTTGCAGATTGCCCTATTCACCTTGATATAGAACTACTATGGGAGCATTCTATATAACAGCTCATAGAAAAGGACAGAAACAAAGACATATAAGACTAATATGTGCCCGAACGTTTAGGGCATTATACAGCACTATGGAATGGGAGAAAACTTAAATGTAAGTCTCTGCATCTTTGATGGTATTTTTGGTAGATGAGGGTGCCCCCAAAACCATAAACTCTCATTTGAGCTTGGCAGACTGCTCCAGCACAGAACTACTGCCTCCTGTGCACCACCTTCTTACATGCTGAAACCACCCATTGAATTTAAGCCAAAATTGCTACTGAATTGACTGAAACCACATTTTCAAAAGAATGCATTATTTACTAAAATGAGGTTAGATAGATAACTTGATACAAAAGTTTTCAACTGGTATCAATCCCATTTTCAAAGGTTTAAATGACTTTTTGAATCATCTCCCTGAATCTATGATTAGATGAATAATCTATTTTGTTGATGGTTGTATCAATTCCTCTTTCCTTGTTTTAGTAACTTTAAGAAAAGTAGCTGATCACTAGCAATTTATTTTCAGTCAGGTAATAATGAACACATTATTTTAAAAGGACAACATTAATGGTGAAAATAGAAAGAGAACCCAATGGTTATCAAAGATAATTTATATGCTTAACATTATATTTACACATTTTAGGAATTATTTATATTACACATACAAGACAGGAACTATTTGAAATATACCACTTGCATTGCTAAAGCAATTCTGCCAGATTCCTGTTACTCCCAAAGTCTAGTCCTCCGAAATGAAAGGCTGACTCCGTACCCTCCTCCACCCCCCCCCCCAAAAAAAAGTAAAAAAGTAGTGAAATAGTTAAAAAATTCATTCACCAGAAAGAAACTTAAAAGTAGAAGGGATATTCTGGGTGACACAGTCTAGTTGCCCTGCTGTCACAGGCTCCACATCATACAACCCTTTCCCAGCTATTTTTAACATGCAACAGTCAATTACTTTCATGCTTTTCTCCGATATGTTATTGGAAGGCTGTTCCAGAGCCTCCCTTGTCTGATAGAGTTTAGGAGTACTCTGATTTGCAGCCTGAAGGTCTGAGTGGCCAATTAAACCTCATTGATTTGTTCTATTTTGCCAACACAGCTCTAACAGAGTAGTATTAGAAAATCCAATAGAACTGTAGCTAAAGCTGCCTAGCAGATTTTGGTTTAACTTTCCCTAAAAACCCTGCAATGAGAAAGGATCCACAAGTGTTACATTTCTCTTACCTTCTGAAGAACATCTTTGTCAAAAGCAACTTTTCTAAAATTTGGGGTTTTTAAACAAGAATCCTCTTAGACTCTGCAGCCAACCATCTGCCGTCCCTGCAGCTATGTATCTCGAATATAAACATTCTCCGACATTTGCCATTTAATTTCACAGTGCATAAAGAATTCTGATGTTCAGTAGTTGAAAACCTCTGTGCAGTAACAAAATATATTGCTGAACACATTGTATTCCCTACATGATTTGTTTCAGTTATTTCCTGGTCCTGACTTCTAATGTAACAATTCAACAAAAATCAGATAGTTTTCTCCTGAAAATGAAACTGCATTGATTCATAACTTTCATGTAAAAATCCTTGGTTCTAGCTTCCTAAAAGTCACAGCAGTCAGGAGAATTCTCTGGTGACTGGAAAAAGGGAAACATTGCACCCATTTTTAAAAAGGGTAGAAAGGAGGACCCTGGGAACTACCAGCCTGTCAGCCTCACCTCCGTGCCTGGGAAGATCATGGAACAGACCCTCCTAGAAGCTATGCTAAGGCACATGGAGGACAAGGAGGTGATTCAAGAGAGCCAGCATGGTTTCACCAAGGGCAAGTCCTGCCTGGCTAACTCACAGGCCTTCTATGGTGGAGTGACTACATCAATGGACAAGAGAGGAGCTACAGATGCCATCTACCTGCACTTCTGCAAGACCTTTGACCCAGTCCCCCACAACATCCTTCTCTCCAAATTGGAGAGATATGGATTTGATGGGTGAAATGTTCAGTAGATGAGGAAGCAAATCCAGGAACAGTGTGGTGAGTAGGACTTGGGAGGCGATCATCCCCCTGTACTCAGCACTGGTGAGGCCCCACCTCAAGTACTGTGTCCAGTTTTGGGCCCCTTACCACAAAACAGCCATTGAGGTGCTGGAGCGGATCCAGTGAACAGCAATGAAGCTGGTGAGGGGTCTGGAGAATAAGTCTTACGAGGAGAGGCTGAGGGAGCTGGGACTGTTCAGCCTGGAGAAAAGGAGGCTGAGGGGAGACCTTATCGCTCTCTACAACTACCTGAAGGGAGGTTATATAGAGGTGGGGGTCGGTCTCTTCTCCCAAGTCACAGGAGATAGGACAAGAGGAAATGCCTTCAAGTTGCACCAGCAGAGATTCAGCTTGGCTATTATGAAAAATTTTTACACTGAAAGTGTTATTAAGCATTGGAATGGGCTGCCAGGGAAGTGGTTGAGGCACCATCCCTGGAGATATTTAAAAGACAGGTAGACATAGTGCTTAGAGACATGGTTTAGTGATGGTTTTTATCAGTTAGGTTGATGGTTGGACTAGTTGATCGTAAAGGCCCCTTTTAACCTAGACAATTCTATGATTCTATGATTGTAAGTGACTGGGTGATTGCATCCAAAGGACAGTGGTCAAGGGCTCAATATCCAGGTGAAGATCAGTCCCTCAGGGGTCACCACTTGGACCAGTACTGTTCAGTATCTTCATCAATGACATAGACAGCAGGATCAAGTGTATCCTCAGCAAATTTGTGGATGATACCAAGCTGAATGGGGTGGTTGACACACCTGAGTTACAAGATGCCATTCAGAGAGACCTGGACAGGCTCAGCAGTGGGCCCATGTGAATCTTATGAGGTTCAACAATGCGAAGTGCAAGGTCCTGCACCTAGGTCGGGGCAACGCCCAGGATCAATATAAGCTGAGGAATGAAGGGATTGAGAACAGCTCTGTTGAAAAGGACCTGGGGGCACTGGTGGGTGAAAAGCTGGACATGAGCCGACAACATGCCCTCGCAGCCCAGAAAGCCACCCATATCCTGGGCTGCATCAAAATACTTGTGGTCAGGAGGTCAAGGGAGATGATTCTCTCCCTCTACTCCACTCTGATGAGACCCCACCTGGAGTACTGCATCAAGCTCAAGAGACCTCAGTACAAGAAAGATGAACGACACGGACCTGTTGGAGAGGGTCCAGAGGAGGGCCACAAAAATAATTAGAGGGCTGGAACAACTCTCCTATGAGGAAAGGCTGAGAGAGTTGAGATTGTTCAGTCTGGAGAAGAGAAGGCTCTAGGGAGACCTTGCTGTGGCCATGTGGTAGTTAAAGGGCACTTATAAGAACAATGGGGAATGAGTTTTTAGCAGGGCCCGTTAAGACAGGACAAGGGGTAATGGTTTTAAACTGAAGAAGGATAGATTTAAACTAGATAGGTCTCAACTTAGGTTGAGAGTGGTGAAACACTGGAACAGTTTGCCCAGAGAGATGGTAGATGCCCCATCTCTGGAAACATTCCAGTTCATGTTCGACGGAGCTCTGAGCTACCTGATCTAGTTGAAGATGTCCCTGATCATTGCAGAGTGTTGGACTAGATGACCTTTGAGGGTGCCTTCCAGCCCGAGCCATTATATGATTCTATGATTCTATGTGCTTTTCATGTAGGATCCTACAAGAGACCCAAACACTAGACATCTTACTTTTCTAGACAGGCAAATAAGTACATTTGCTCTTTCTTTACTTATCTACTAACAATGGTTGTGCAAAACTTACATGGACATGGACTTAGATCAATGTACAGGACACCAAAGTCTCTTTTAATATCAGAAATATGATACCTCTTAAAGCATGTAGTGATCACCATTACTATGACAAATCTCATCCCAACTGCATTGATGTCCTCAACTTATGGTCCTGAAAGCTAAAACTGATACATCTTGAATACTCAGCACTTTTAGAGCACTTGAAGCACTAATGAATTGCTAGGAAAGAAAAGTATGTTTCTCAGAAATTCAGATATGCTTCTAATTACCTCATTTTGTGCTTTCTATAACTGACAGTTAAAATAGTGAGTACATTCTCAATATGGAAAATCTTACGATATTGTCCTCATGAGGTTTTAAAGGTTTTCTGATCCTTTCCAAACCCTTGCTCTTACCTACACTATTGATAACGGGAAAGAATAACACAACAGGACTAGCCTGTCACTTTGTAAGTGAATTTTTCTTCAAGAGCTTAGAGGCAGCTTAAGATATGGATAAGGGGCTTTTGAAAATATTCAGAATATGATGTTAACAGATTAAAATCTCTGGCTAACAGAGATAAGGTTCATAATTACTGCAAACTTCATTATGTCTGTGCTTCTGTCCTGAGCATGTCTGAACGGAGGACGCTTTGACTCTCCTGTTTCTACAGCCACAGGTAGGTAACAGACTCCGCTCACTTCATTTTCACAGTACACCTGAGTTGCAACTGTAAATCGCTGCATGAAGAACATGATGCTTAGCCACCTCCCTCTCCAGCAGCACACACTCATTTGAGGGTACAGGAAGCGAGACGCACTGAGCTGGCAGCAAGCTCTGCCAGGGCTTTGCCTGGCCAGCCACAACCAGCAGCTGCATTGCCAGGACACAAAAGTCCTTGCCTCAAGGAGAGCACAAACTGAAGGCATTTTCTAACCAACATTGTTTTTTAAAAGAACTTAAGTTTTAAAACTTCTATCCTCTAGAATTTGGCTGAAATCAGACAATAGGTTCCAAAGCTATAAAAGAGGGAAACAGATACGTATGATCATGTAGGCCTTTAAGCAACCAGGGGAAAAAAAATATCTCATATATAAAGAGTTATATATTCAACTAAGATTCCCAAAGCACTTCTTTCTGCCCAGCATTCTGCATCTGTTCACTTGATTAATAACTAGTAAAATACCTGTGAATATATAGAAAGCAAATGGCATTTCAGGAAAGCAGAGAACTTAAACTCACAGTTACAAGTAGGCTTAATTATTTTATATTTTCCAAGTATCAAAACCTTTATTAAAATGATCTGCATATAGAGATGAGCAGTCCCTTTTTTTTTGTTTGTTTTGTTTGGGGGGGGGCAGGGAAGATGGAAGAAATGAAACATTTCAGCAATGGATGCAAAGACAAAAACTGAAAATCTTGCAGTTATTGCCCCGTATGTTTGACTTCCTTAGTGATTGTTTTTTAAATACAGATGTCACTACTTACCTGATCAGATCTTTACTAAATACATGTTCTAAATGTAGATCCTGATGCACTGCATTCTGTTTCATGCATGTATTCTGTTTCAGGGAATAGATTCATTTTGCCTCTCATAATTTATTACTTTTTTAAAAATATTGTATAATAATGAAACAATGGCCTGAGTATCCGAACTTAGTGTAGGACTGCATGAACTGATGACTCAAAAATATACATTATGCAAAAAAACTCTTAAAACTTTTATTCATATTCACTTTGCAGGGGATAACCAACGTCCTAAATCATCTCTAAAATCCTTCTTCTACTTCATGGAACAAGCAAATGAGCCTCTGGCTGGTACAATCCCTACCTTATTATGACATAATCTCTGATTCCTCTTTGGTTGCCATAAATAGCCATATATTAGCTCAGCTGCAGCTCAGCATGCATACCTTTTTGTGACTGTGGTATTCCCAGTAGCAGTTACTTCACCACAAGCCACATCTACTTGCAAAATGCAATCCTACAGAAAGAAATATGATTAGGCTGCGAGGATTATACAGCGTATAGAGATTCCACTCTTGCTAAAGATACTCTACCGCATATAGCTTACCAACATATACTGCAGTAATTTAAGCATCACAGCATTTAAAACTTTAAAACGCTTATTATATAGATGGCAAACACAGCCCCTTAACTGCCTTTTTATCCAGCTATAACTTCATAACAAACAAAGATGGTCTAGTATCTCAAACTAATCCCATCATTAAAATCTGCCTAATTTTAGAAAGGATAATTTCAGTATTTGTGCGTTGGACATTCCAAATACTGTTGGATTAAAAAGTGGGGAAAAAAACCCAGCAGTCTTTAAGTACTCTCCTGCTCTGGGCAGTTCCTAGGATTATTGTACTTCTATAGGAGAGGTCAGACTGGTACAGATGTTCCAGGATGTAGAGACCACTTTCTATGGCAATTATTCAAAGGGCTTGGAAGTTCTCAGGGGTAACTGCACAGTTACTGCTCTACTTGTACCCTGAAAAGCATTCCAAGGACACTTAAGACCAAGACCCCAAACAGCAACAGGGAAAGGAAAGGTATTTGTTGATTGGAAACCTTCATAAAATCTCCATTTCAAGATATCAGTATTACAGTACAGTCACAAAAAGTACTTTCTCACAACATTAGAGATGGCCAACAAGGAATGTGGAATGGCTGAAAGCACATAAAAAAATAAATGGGTGTAGACCTGAGTAACTCTTGGTCTACATGTGAAAATATGCTTTCCTGTACGGCAACACCTAAAAATGCAAGGAATTTATCTCCCGCTTTTCTCGCAAGTGTAAATTTCCCCATACCTCAATACTCCAAGTACCAGATGGGGTAAAGGATTATTTTTATTTCACCATGTCTATTTGGTTTATGACCTGTTTGGAAAGTAGCTATTCTATCATAATTTTTGTTGCCCATTACAACAGCTTCTTCGTTTTATTTGGAGACTGGTAGAAGGTAAGACACTAGAAAGATGACATGATGGGATGCTGGATGAAAAAAATTGTCATATAGTAGGACATATGCATGAGTCAAACATAGTGCAAGAAAATGAAATAGTGTGACTAATTTCAAATGTCTGTAAAGGTTCAGACCCTCTATTTAAATTAAACTATTGAGAAAAGGCAAACCACAAGATCTTAGTAGTGGTTATGGGCCATGTTTGTTTGGTCAGTCATATCATGAGATCTGTTGCATGAAATGATACTCTACAACGGGGAGGAAATGTTGGAGTGGACAGATTTCAAGGAGGTGCCTGGGAACATTTGGATCCTCCATGAGTTGAAAAACATTGGACAAAATACCCTAATCTGAGTTTAAGAACTAGATAAAGTATCTGAAGTGGAATTCTAAATTATTATTTAGATGCCTAAATATAAAAAAAACCCTGATGAGTGGATGGAATCAAATGCCAAGCTAAATATATATTACTATATATTAAGTGCTCACACCAGTAATTTTTTAGTAAATAATTCTTCTGACAGAAGATGGCATGCTATGTACATTGTTATTTCACAACATAATAAATCCAAGCTATTAAAATTCCATTGTTTTGTTCCTAATATGTACATTTTACTTTAGTTGAGAATTGATTTCTATACATTTCTAAATGTGTCTAGATACTGAATGTGACGGGATACTAGTTTCTCTGTCTGAAGTTCTCAGAGTAGATATGCATGACATGCCTAATTCCTTTTTCAATTATTACTCTTACTCAATTGAAGACAAATTATCCAAAAAAGCAATATTGGAAGATGAAGTTATTAAATCCACAGATCATGAAAACAAAATTTCACAAATGGGCTAAGACACATAAAAACCTTAGACTTTGACACGTCAGGATGATTTTTAATTGGTCGATATTTGGTCAGTATCATAATTAAAAACAAAAATTCAGATTCACCAAACCAAACTTTCCCTTTATAGCAGCAGTCAAAACCACAGTTAACTAGCTATTTTTAATTTATCTCAAGTATTTAGTTGTAAACTAAATGAAAATAACACTGTAATTAATAATCTGATAACTAAAATCTATACACTTCCCTGGTGGCATGACTTGCCTACTGAGAATATAGTCGGATACAAATGCAAACAAAACCAATTTTTGAAACTTTTCTTCCTTAATATCCAGACCCACATATCACTGGGGTATATAAGCCTCTGTTCTTGATGCTTCTACTGTAACCAGAAAGGCTATTTCAGCTTGAAGGTCTGTCCAGTTCTGAATTTGCAAGGTATATTAGAAATGAGATGTATTTTTTTCCAGTTTAAAGAAAGTTAAACTGTGAAAACAATAAATTGCTTGTGAATAACGGAGGGTATATTGACATCAACAGAAAACAAATCACTCTTAAAAATCTGATGGTTAAGAACTCATTCCTTAAAATCTGTTCCAATAAATTTGAAAAGGAAAACAAATCCAGTAATAACATGGAATAAGAAGCATGAAAGGAATGCAATATAAAATGCTGTGACACAAAATGGAGTACCTTTTTCCTTAAAATGTTCTAAAGATCATGTGATTATTCAACTAGGCACAGAACTGACCTCAGAATTTCACTAAACAACTGTTATGTCAAGCCTAACAACTTGTGAAGGACACACAAGGTTAAAGTTACATCAACATGATATACATACACAACTGATTTAATCCTCAGCCACTGACAATATTAAAAATGTGTCTGTATTTCGGATCAAATATCAAAGTTTGTGGCTAAAATTAAGAATTTGATAAGAGCTAGACAAAAATCTTGAAATTGGGAGCTACACTTCATGGCAGATGTAAAAAGTTAAAGTCATCTCATCTCAGTAAGAATTATTTGTTTTTCTGAAGGGGACAAGCTGTCATCTGTCATATCAGAGTAACCCAATTAAAATGAAACAATATGAAATAATAAAATCTAAACAAATTGGTTAACACAACTGAAAATATGAAGCCATGCTACTTTAGAAAAAAAATTAAACCTTCCCCATCTTTTTGTAAAATTACTGAATAAAGTAATTCTGAAAAATTAAAAGTTATGATGTAAGAAGATTAGACATCCTCCTTCTGAGAGATTAGCTGAACTAAGTAAAGTGAAAAGAAACAGTTCCCTTCAGATAACTCAATTTGAGACTCAGGTATACTCAGTTTCACAACAGCTTTCCAGTGGTTGAATATCTTTAATATTCAGGCAATTGTTTTAATCAGTTCTCAACAGAAGGAGAGTTACTACTTAAATAAGACAAATTACTAATCTTCATACAATTTTGCCATATTCATTTTTAAAAATAGCAAAAAATTCTCAGGGTAATCTAGGAATATCAACCAGTTTTAAAAGTAGAGAAAAAAACACCTCTTCTTTCTGTTAATATTTTTACGTGCTTATAATATAAATGGATCAGACACTTAAAAATAGTTCCAAGTTTCCTAAGAAAAATTATTCATTCCTTTTTCAGATGCTTGGATCTACCCACTCCTTTGAAAATTTTTATTTTGTGCATGCCATTTTATTAATTCTGTGGAGTGAGTCACACAAGGAAAATTGCTCTGTTTATTAAAGGTTATTGACCAGTAGCTTTTACTGGAATCATTCTTTGTAGTCAGTTAAGGTTTCATCAGACAATACTGAATTAATAGTAGGATAAAAATTACCATTTAGGCAGAATACAAGTGGAACTTAACTATTTCTATTTTAATTAGATGAAGCTATAATAAGTTGTAAACCGTATTTTTTTACCAACCTTCTTCAGTTTTGTAATTGTGAGCTTTCACCATTTTTAGGGTTTCTTCGCTCCCCTCCCTCTACTCTTCTCTTCTTCCTGCCCACAAATACTATGTTGAAAATATTAAACAAAATAGTAAATCTTCATGTACAGAACTGCACCATTCTTTGGTTGTCTCCAAATGCCAAATATGTGGATTTCAAGTAAACCTGCTTGATTTACTAGAATAATTAACACTATTATTTCTTTTCCCAGTAGGAGCCAAATTCTCATCTTCAAGTGAACCCATCTGTGAATGAAAGATCGTACCCACTTAACTCAGGCCAGAATGTTTAGAAAACAATCCACAAATCTACTTGCAAAATAATAAATGAGACAGCATAACTAAAAAGTAGCATCTAATCAACATGTTTAATGTAATAATATTTTTATTTCTTCGTTATTAAGCTATTGAGGTGTAGGGTAATTTTTACTGGGTCAAAGTGCAGGTACAGATTAGCTCTTCCCAAAGAGGAGAAGACAGCTTTCTGTAAGCAGGTAAGAGTGAAGAGACTTTAGTGGAACTGCATGAACACTCAACAGGTGTTTTACAAGTAAAACAAGCTTCAACTTATTTCTACTATTGTGACTTGAGTTTCCAAGAAGATTAATTCAGGATTATACCCAGAGGCAGTAAGACTTTTCACAAGTTTGTAAGATCCTTCAAGAATGTCATGGTTTGGGCCGGTTTGGCCAATGACAAGACAACAGACGCCCTCCACCACCTCCTGCTCCAAGGAGAGGAAGAAGAGTTATGAGGTTAAGAAAAAAACCTAAACTACTTTAATCAAATAATAAAAAGAAAATAATGACATAGATACAGTATATATAAATATATACAAAACTGTATAAAGTTCCCAGGAAGATGTCACTGGCAGGCACTGGAAAAGTTCCAGACTGGTCTCAGTGACGAATGGGAACAGGATTCCAGAACTCACTGACGGAGACTGAAGGTAGACCAACTGACAGAGTCCTGCTCATTGAAGAAGAACCCGTTGAAGAAGAGGAGCCAACCTCGACCCCTTTGGTCCCTCAGCTTTCATACTAAGCATGGCAGATGGGACGGAATATGCTATTAGTCAGTTTGGGTCACCTGCCCTCTCCACTCCTCCCCAGAGGTGCAAACCCTCCATGGGGTAAAAAACCAAGTCAGCTGACCCTGGTTGTCACAGCAACAAGTATAAGCAAGAGCCTCTCTCACTGAACAGAAAGTTGGCTATGTTCCATCCCAAACCATGACAAAGAAATAACTTCACTCTAACTTAGCCTGAAAATGACTGGTTAAAAGATGTAGTCTACTTCTAATGAGACATACTGTTCCAAAGTGTTTTCAGTCCAAATTAACAAAACGTGTAGTGCATCCAAAGGACTGAGGTATGAAATATCAAATTCATATGCCAAGGACAGAAGAGCAAAAGGCAGGCCTTAGCAATAGTCCAAAGATACAAAAGTTTAGTCTGAATCACTGACAGTAATATAAAGATTAGTATATTAGTGATCTGAAAACACAGGTTAAATGATCTCATTGTTCTGTATCAATAGTTTAAATAGAATACTGGTTAGGTACCATTGGGCAGATGTTAGGAATGCAAAGGAAAAGGTAACAGATACCTTAAAATTAAACTCTCTGTACCATTCAGTACTGTTAAAGTTTATTGCTTAAATTACGTGAAGGAACGTAACACCTGTCACTGAGCATAAGAAAACAGGGAATAAAGTGACCTTTCATACTTCGCAGTACCGTGAACATCTACTGGACACGGAAGATTAAACAAAATTCTTTGGTCTTAAGAAGAAGATTCTTAGTTTAAGAAATCGTGATTCTTTTTTCCCCAATTAAGGTTCAAATCCAGACTTCCAAAGGAAGGATGCAGATATTCCTCTACACTTCTTATGTCATTGTCTAAAGTAGAAAATATTTAAAAACTAGTTAAATACTGTTCTGAAAAGCAGTTCAGAAAGAAGCTTTTTTCCTTCCCCTCACTATAAAATACATAACATTTTCTAGAACGAGCAAATAAGTAAATATCTCCATCAAGGATTTCATCCTGGTTTGGATTACAAGAGAAGAGTTATGCCATGAGAAGAGCATTAACACTGGTCGTGCTACGTGATACCTTAGTGAGCTGGGGTGACTCATCATGTCCTAAGAAGATAACAAAAAGTTTTTGTGCATTAGCATTGAGATCTTAACTTTCCATGAGTTTTCTTCACAGAAATACTTCACATATTGTTCTGTTCTCACAAAATGGAAGAACCTGCATAACAATGGACAGCCAAACCATTTTTGGCTGGCTGAAAACCATGTGGAGTTCTAAAAATGTACAAATAAACAATTTAGGATCATTATTTTTTGAATACTGGCAAAAACAAAATATAGAAGCTTATTAACAATTGCATTCACTCAGGGATTTACTAAGGTGCTTTTCAAAACTCTAGCTAGTCATCAAATTAATCTGCAGCAAAAGATAACATGTATAATTATGCATCCACATCATTTTGCGCTATATGAAGTATATAAAACAATAATGATCAAATCAAGTAAATAAAGTGGAATTTAAAAAGAACCAAGAAATAACATTTTTTCTTCACTCACTACCTTGGTAACCAAATTAAATTTCAATCTTAACAGACCAAAAGTTGGCAGAAAAGAATGGGCAGTCATAGGTTATATTTTTGATTCTGAAAAGTTAGGGCATTCACCTATAGATTAGTTTCAAATCTTTACCAGTTTAAAGACAGATATTCTTGAACACAGCTTTTTCACTTCTGTTTTTCCTATGGTAATGCCAAAAAGCATGTGCAATATTTGTTTATGTAATTAGACAAGCCAAAATCGAATAGCATGTTTATCTTTATTTGGTTTGGCATCAAAAAGGCAGATAAAATGTAATGGAAAGGAAAGCTAGGTTATATAATTCAGCAGCAAATGTTTCTATAATTGTTTTCAGTGTGAATGGCAGTTAGCTGCATATTGTTAATACATAATTTATGTTGTATAGCCTGCAATGTGTTAAGTAGTTACAAAATCCTACTCCTCCTTCTACTATAATCATAAGTGTTTCTCACTATTGCTAGGACTAGCTTTATCCTCACCTGGGACATCACTTGCCCTAGCCACTGTACCCCTTTAATCTCGTGTCTTTGCTTCTCTACAATCCAAAGTGTTTGAAACAGCCTCAGACAAAATACCTCATTTTTGTCTATTCCAGTCTCAGTTATATATGCCCTTCAGAGTCTGTTCAGACTGTAGCTACCCTTATCTGTCTGATATAGTTGTGCTCCCATTCCCACTGCCTAGGAACATACTCATTTTATAGCTAGCAGCTTTTTGCCAGTAGTTGGCTCACTGGGCCATCAGTTTTTGGCTATTCTTTCCCTAAACCCACATAAAGGACCAAACATGAAAAACACATCCACCACCTCGACTGGTTACACAACATCAAAATCCTGGGCATTTGAAAGAATAAATTCTTTTTCAGAAGGCTTGATTTTTTATCTCCCCCACCCCCTGACTCCTCCTCACCATACTGCATGTAAGACAAGCAGGAACCAACACATGAAGGCATAGTGCATGTCTTTCAGGTACAGAAAACACCTTTAAAAAGCAGTATCTCTAAGGTAGAGAAAATTATTAGTCCTACTTCTGAAATACTTGGTTCTGTATGCATGTAGAGGCTACAAATATTATGAAGTATATGATGCCAGTCACAAAACATCTTTGATGTGTTGCATCAGCTTTGGGGAAACATTATTAAGGACGATCAACTAATGCTTCTATTAAACAAACACAATATTAATTTGGTCCCATGAAAGATATCCTTTCCTTTATCTTTATCATGATCCTTTAACAGACACCTGAAAGTAGCATGAGGGGACATTATATACATATAGAAGATTTCCTTCTGCCAATTCATATTCACAACAGAAACTGCTGGCATACATTATAGGCAATGCATGGATTTGTGAAGGTTCAGAATTAAAAGAAAAGGTATGACTGACAGCTTAAAACCCCGGCAGTCATAAATGCTCCTTACAGACCTACTGTAGCATGAATAAGCAAATTTGCCAATTTTCTGAGAGTTGAGATGAACGACAGTGTGGTGAAAATATTTCCTTTCTAAATTAAGGTCTATGATTTGGTAAGCACAAACATAGGCACGGTATAGTTTACACTCAGTTAAAATAGTAAACATAGAACATATCATTATCTTCCTCTATCTTCCCAGCAAACACTTCTGCCAGTCTTTCCTAGGCAATGGGTTTAGGTTGTGTGGCAGACAGCAAGGGGCTGGCAAGGAGTACGCAGAGAAAGCAGGTAACCACCTTTTAGAGAAGATACGTAACCAGTTGGTTTGATTCAAACCCCTTTCAGCAGACTTCAGGGTACACGTCTGAAAACCACTTAGTCAGAAGATGAACCCTGGGGGTAAAAACATGCTTAAAATAATTTCTCCAAGTTATTAAAAACAGAAGTAGGCCAAATTCTTAGGAGACAACGGAAACGTTCTTCCTGTTAGGTGTGCGCTGCAGCACCCTTTCCAACACTCTTTGCTAAATAAACTGCCAAAAACAAAAGGATGAAACACATTCAAGACCCCATCGTTCTTTTTTGTTT
>JAHREE010000379.1:2897866-2948298 GCA_033628505.1 Tringa tobata
AAAAAAAAAAGCCCTTCCATTCTATGTTTGCTTCCAAAGACTCAATATTTACCCGAAGATCAAAAGTTTTCTGGGAAAGTATTATTATTTTTTTTTGCCTCAGTTAACAGTATTCATTAAGCACTAATCAAGACATTAATTCCAGTATCGGGAGCAAGACGTGACGCAACAACCACTGGTAGAATTTATAGGCAAGTTAACTGCACCGTATTGCACAGAAAGTTACAGAGAAAGGTTTTTTTTTCAGTGAGCAAGAGCTATAGATGCCTGTGATTCAGAGAGGAAACAGATGTTTTAATGGTGATAAAGGGATTTTAATGCTGTATGATTGTCTTCCAAACAGCGACATCTGAGAACCTACCATACAAATGCATTTATTACAGATTAGTGAATTATCATATGAATGAGCGTTTTTTCCTGATTTCAGGTCACTTGAATGTATATAAATAAGTCCCAGGACAAACAACACAATATCATAGGGGGGAAAACACGTCTTCATCATTTCCTTCAAGTCAGGCTAAGAAAGACATGGGAAGAAGTGTTCCTTTGATACAGGAAGAAAATACGTCTCCCTGCTCAAAAGGCTTTTGTCATGTAAGAAAACATGACCATAACAACACAATTTTTATGACTTGCCTGTTTTCTGGAGGCAAAGGAGAGCCAAACTTGCATTAGTTCATCACTACTATCTCTGTAAGATTTTCATTTTGCTCATAGCCCGGTTAGTCCTCATTTGACATTAATGGAAAGAAAAACATAGCATCTGGTAGTTGCCACAGTATTTTGCAAACAAGCATTTTGAGTTTAACAGTCTGTAATGTGTATTGATTACTCACCATATCCATGAATGCCTCCTAAAGGGGAAATTATTCACATGCATCATGTTCACAGATCTTCCAGCATTAGTGTTTTCCTTGTCAGACAGATTTATCTGTTACGGTATTCATAGATGCATTCCAGAACAACTGCATTAGCAGTTAACAGCTGGGATTATTGCAAGAATTACTGTAATCCACAAAAATAAAAATTCCCAGGATCCAAAGAAAGACTTCTCACAGGGTTTTCTAGGTACAGTTCCATCCATTTATGCATCACTTGCTACTTAAAAAACATTTCACTAATCAGTGTACAGAAACTGTTATGACAATGCCAACAGTTTGTCTTGATAAAAATCCAAGTGCTTTGACTGTGAATTAAAGCATCTTCATATGCAGCATTTTGGACAGTTGGAAAAGGTTAGTCAAAAGATAGTTTCTTGTCATCCGTGCCAAATCAGTGGTTAGGGGGAGATGGGTAACTTCAGATTGCTTTGCCATGGTCAGAAATGAATATTGCTTTTTCTTCTTCCTTAGACACATATTCATCAGTGATCACTTTAATGCAGTCTTCCTTTCTTACAAGCCCAGGGAGCAGGATGATGTTTAATAGCCATGTAAAACAAACCCAAACTTCTTTCTGAATTTGATACCGTGGGTTTATTTCTTCAACTAAGAAAGAAGGAAGGAAGTATACTTTTTCTGCTCCATAGGACAGGACTGCAGTTAGATACCGTCATGAGATACGATTATATCATGACCAAATTCATTTTTGCTGTCTAACCCCATAATAAGCTGCCCTGCTCCCTTTACGTAAAATGACTAAGCTATTGAGTCTTTCACTGCACAACCTAGTTCTATTTAGGATGTTATACTGTATATAAAACCACGTGCATCAATTCGTATGTTGCAAAATGAAAACAACGCTTTAAGTCCGGTGTTACCTAAGCATTCTTTCTCTGCTGTCCTTTTTTTTCCCAGTTCAGCTCCCAGACAGTAGTTATCACTCCTGACGCTCCGGTAAATATCCTCGGGAAGATTCTTCAACCCAAGCTCAAGAGACGGCGTCTATTTTCCAGCAACGCAGGCAACAGGCTCTTGCGTCCTTTTCCCGGACAAGGATTTATCCAACCTACCCCTGGGGGCTTCTTGTATCCTGGCCCAGCAGCAGCTCCGGACACTTGCGGACTCGGTGGCACTTACTCTGCAGCAGCAGCAGCAGCACCAGCAGCAGCAGCAGGAGGAGCAGGAGGAGCAGCAGCAGCAGCAGCAGCAGCGGGCTGGGCTCGGCTGCGGTGAGGGCTCTGCCCGGCGGAGGCTGCGCTGCCGTCAAGGGGGCCCTCTAGGTGGGTTCTCCTGACACAGCGCATCCCGCCCGCCCGCTCCCACCGGCCGATGGATGGAGGGGAAGGACGGGGCACGGGGGGGCGGGGGGAAAGAGCAAAGCCGGACAGCCTTCCCTAAAACAACCTATGAGTGCTCTCGGGTGGCTGAAAGCTGAGAAAATTGTGCACGCGAGTGCAAAATCTGTGGGAAAAGATACAGGTAGGAAACGGAGTTTGCTGTGTTTTCCTCTACTGAGATTTTAAAATTTCTGGACAAGCTTGTATACTTCAGTGTGCACAGGCCGTATATCGTTTACTTGCCATTCTTTTTAAACGGTTTACACTGCACTAAGACTTTTTAAACTTCAAATGACCCCTTGCCCTTTTGGACAGGAAATCCTGCAGTATGGAAGCCAGCTGCGACTTCAATGGCATTAAAACATGCGATAAGACTGTGTATTTGATTAGGGTGTGGGTGGAATTGGGAGTAACATGATAAGACACTGCACTGCACATTTTTATGGATCCTATTTCCTTAAGCTCAGTTCTGTTGCTGTCACAGCTCTATTCTACAATACCCCAAATTAGCCCTAGTACAGTTGATGCCATTCTGGAGGAAGAATAAAACATTAAACTACTTGACTGTCACAATGTGTTGACAGTGAAATAGTATTTCTTTTAATTCAGTAATAAAAAGGGAGCCTGTACTGCTGCATATATTTTTATATTGCTGTACTCTGAAGACTTGGAGCACCAAAAATACAACAGATTCCAAAATTTAAAGGAGCTCTAGCATCTTTTATGTCCTACTACTCTATGCAGAAGGTAGGGATTTGTTTTTGCATTTAAATACAACCATGATAGAAAGCAGATACTGAGAGATACAAATAGTGAGAATTAAAATTAATCTTTTTTCACTAAGAAGTTACAAAACAAAGTATATAATCTTGTTCAATAAAGATAAATAACCAGTATAACTTTTAAAAGGATCAGATAAGCTTTTATAACTGTTATGATATGTTCATGCTTTATGTAAAATGCACTGCTCCTCCCCCTCCCCAATTACTTTGGGAATTTATACTAAAGACATTTGAGAATAATAAATACAAAACTTTGAAAACTGCGAGGTTGCGTGATTAATCTGAATATAAAAAACATTACATCTAACTAATCCAGTTGTCTATTGCTTTCTCTAGCCTAGATCCACTTATTATGAAATATTAACAACACCAAATGCTACACAAATCTGCACCATCATTATTATTTCATATTGCACTTACCTAACTGCATACTTGCCCGATCATCCATGGGCACTGACATTTTCAACAATAGACTTACTTAATGTCTTGTACTATCTTGAGAAAGAACTTCTCAACAGTGACCTGGGACCTAACACATCTGAAATCTGCGAGCAGGTCTATTCTGCATCTATATGCCCATTTATCTGTTTCTTTTCTAGTATAAAGTTCAGGCACATAGTACCCATTGACTCAACTAATTTCATTCAGAAGCAGCGTTGCAGAAGGAGAGTGGGTGTTAGTATAAAGTTACTACATAGCATTACAAACCAGTTAAAGAGCTCACCAACAAAGTGGTACACACAATATATGGGCTTTCCAGAGCAGAGATAAATTAAAGCCAGAGACTTTAACCAGTAAAGAATTTTTGTCACGTAGGCTGACTTATGAAATTCTTTCAGTTCAAGTCCATAACAGTTTGCTAATCACTTCACCTTGGAAAAAAAAATGCAATGGCTTAAAACGTTTAGTGATATTAACTTTAGTGGCACCATTTTTTCTGACCGGATAAGCATTTTGGTAAATCAGGTCGAATTCAGGTTCAACCAAGTTCAAGGAGTTCAAGCACAATTTCAGTTCAAGAAGAAAAAATGAAAAAAAAAGGCAATTGAAAGTAGATTTTGCTTTGATTCCTTGGTTCTGCTACCATGACAGTGCCCTGACCACCAGAATTTAGGGCATAGGAAGGTCTAGCACATCTTCTTGGTTTGTGCAGAATCTAGGCTAGGCATAAAGCAGCTGGAGGGAGAAAGACAGAGACGCAAACAGGAGTCTGCAAGTGATAATGGCTCTTCCCTGAGATGGAGGAGTCCCACATTCCAGTCCCTTCTATAAGGTCTCCTTGAAAATTTTCCACTAAAATTAATTAGGTAATGGATAAGGTATGTTTGTATCTGGAACCAGATTACCTGGAAGCACTTCTCACTTCCAAATAAATAGTCACATTGGACTATAAAGTGAAGATCTATCATTTTTCTCTTACTGGTCTTAGGAATCTTGCATTTCTGACTGTCCAATGAAATAACTAAACAGGGAGGAGTGATATGTATGTCCTATAAACCTTGGTTTTAATCATCCTATTAACAGTGCAAAATTGCAAACACCTTTCCATTCTGTTCTCTGGGCGTAGGAGAACCAAAGAAATTATTATTTGCATGTCCATTTTTTAATTTCCACACAGCCTTCCTTCGATTCAGCTTTCCAATTACCTAGTGATACCAGAAAGTTCACTTCAGAATTGACTAAGTTCTGTGTTTGTCAAGTCCTGCAGAGTATTTTCTTTGCCTCTTCTCATATCTGCAAATGCACTAGCAGACGCCAGAGGAAGAGTTTACCTCATGACATAGAATATGGTCATAGAATAGTTTGAGTTGGAAGGGACCTTTAAAGGTCATCTGGTCTAGCCCCCCTGCAATGTCTCTTCAACTCGATCAGGTTGCTCAGACCCCCATCCAACCTGACATTGAATGTTTCCAGGCATCTACCACCTCTCTGGGCAACGTGTTCCAGTGTTTCACCACCCTCATTGTAAAGAGTTTTTTTCCTTATATCTAGTCTGAATCTATACTCTTTTAGTTTGAAGCCATTGTCCCTCATTCTACCAGAATAGGCCCTGATAAATGATGATAGAACTAAGAGAGGTAAGGACAGTTGTCCTACCAGTGTCAGCTTTTTAATATAAAAATCAACATAAACAATTTAAATATATAATACAAGCCATAGAGGTCATGAGAAACAAGCTGCACCAGGACATACAGTACTACCATTTGTATGCTAAGAATGAGTACAAATTTTCTGTAGAGATCAGTTTAACTTGCTACCTTCTTTTGATGCCGCCCCAAAAGGGGCAAAAAAAAAGTCATTGAATCTAATATTTTGGTGACAGTACAATAACATACAGGGCAAGGTAAAGCTAATGCTTAAAGAAATCCTGAAAAGCCACCTCTTAATAACAGTGCAAAGAATTTCATCAGTGTTACTGCTAATTAGTGATAACGACCAATGGTAGTTTTTTTGAGACAGTACACAAGATGAGCTGGTGACTGCAACCAGTACATTCTGGGAAAGTACCAACAAAAAAACCTTATCTAACTTGGTGATTATATAAAAATTATCATAATGGCCTCCAACAAATGAATGGGTGTGGTGCCTGAAATATGCTGTCAGTGACAATGAGGGTTCACTGAGATCAAGCCTGAGGTTATGTGATATAGGCTAGTGCAAGAAACATGATGCTAACACAAATATTGTGCAGACAGGTAATTTCAGCCCTTAGGAAGACTGAAGTAAACATTCTTTTAAAGAAAAAAAAAAAAGAAGCAAAACGTCACATTTTTGCATGCACTTTTTTTTTTTTAACTCAGTAAAAAGATAATCCAAAACAGAAGGAAAGAACTGATTAAAAACTAAGTCACTTAAATGTTTATAGTGATGTACCTGTGTGAAAACACAATGTATGTATGTAACAATTCCCCATGCCCAGGATTACTTTCTACATTTTTGAGTGTTAGGATCCCTTTATTATTTATAAATTCTCCATGAAAACTACATAGATTAAAAAATGAACTTGATTAATGAAGTGGTAAGAAATGCATCCCACTGTTTGCAGTTAAAAGAAAATAATCCAAGTGATAGTTCTTTCATTACACCACTTTTTAGGTCCACAGAAGTTATCTTCAATAATAATAGCATAGAAAGTAATGGCATAAATTCATCTCATCAGAATCCTTAACAGAGCCAGAAGATAAGCCCAATAAGCTCCTTACCACATTTTAGACTGCTTTACTCACAGACAGGTGTTACATTAGTGTATGTCAAGCCAAGTAACTTAGCTTTTTGTCCTGTCTGCTTCCTCTACCATCCACCCTGCATGGAAATTAGCTCACTATTGGACTCCCTTCTGGAGTAGGCAAACTATTCCTTCAGAGAGAAAAACCTGTGCAACTTGAGAAGCACTCTGCTACAAGCCGTCCAGATAACAGTAGGTTTATTTGTCTCCATTCTTCCTGTACAGTTTTGTTGCATCCCTACAGGTCTTCCACCCTCAGACATCTTCATGACGAATCATAAGGCAAGCAATGTGCATTTTTGTGTCATGCTGTAGAAACACCATTCCAGTGGGTTCTGACAGAGCCTCACATGATTTCAGACACTTTGAACTGAAAAATGACAGAGAAAAATTGTTTCTCTGTACCCAGAGGCCTAAATGAGTGCTACGCAGTATGGATATAACCCACTCGGCATAACTTGCCCTCAGGGCTTGAGAGCTTAGAGCCATAATTATCTCATTGAAATTAATACTAAAAGAGAAAACTTCAAAAAACGCATAGGTCACTTCCGAACAACAATCATGAATTAGGTAATGTTGCTGAGAGCTTCTGGCTATCCCTTAAGAAGAAAAAGACCTTATTTATCAAGTATATTTTTGTTCTGAAAATGATGTGCTCAACTCTAAATGTAATTTGAGCAGAACATTCTTCATCCAAGCCCCAGCCCTTTTTGAAGTCCAAAGAATCTTCAGGTCAAGAACTTTGAAAAATTAATATTTTATGTGTCTTCTATTAACTTCTTAGCTTGTTCTGTCTCTCTGTCTTTTTTTCCCCTTCTATTAGAGCAAGAGATGGTTTCAGGTAACCTCGTTCTAAAATGTAAAATCTGCTCAGTTGTATCAAAAATAATAATTGTTCCACATCTCACTTGGTAAATGTCAGTTCTCACTATATTTCTGCTGTGCAATATATTTCTTATAATTGACATAAAAGGATCCTTAAAATTATAGATTTAAACTGGAATAGATGGAATGATGTGGAAAGGATTGCCAGTACAGCTCAGGGAGATTAAGCTACCCTTTTGTCTCATCTGAAGAGACCTGTTCTCCTTGATACTACCAATTGGTGATGCCTGAAGAAAAATAACTGTCCTGCATAGCAACATATCTCCCTATATTAGGGAGCACTGCTTATTCTCACAGACTCATCTCTTCCCTGTTGCATAAGACAAGGTTCGGATATCTTAAATTTTATTCCACAAACATAAATTTTACATGTATGCAAAAGAAATGTACATAAGAACTGCAGGTGACTGGTCTCTCTTTTCCCACCTGGCCCCTTTCCCTGGCCACTTTCTGACCCACAAATATCCTTTTTCTTAAGAACAGCAGGAAGGAGAAAAGCAACCAGTCTAATTTGCTGACAGAATAGAGATTTAACATACTAAACCGGAGATTAGTTTAAACTCATATTTCTCAAGTCATTTTTCCTCCTATGTCCTAGCTGTCTAATTTATGGTCAGAAGCAGAGCTTCTTACATAAATAGAAGGAGTCATGCTATGGAATATGTGGCTGACAGTACATTAGTAGTTTGGATGTATACCTCACGTGAAACAGGAAGTGACTTCCAGTAACCACAATTTCTAAAATTTTACCTCAGTGAAAATATGACTGAAATTCCCAGAAACAGCTTGGCAGAAGTTGTTTAAGAAAACCGATTGCCTATTTTCTCAACTGTAAAACTGAAACATTGAGAAAACAATGACAGTTTTTTCTTTATACAGTGGTAACAAACTGAAGTCAGATTAAATACACTTCCAGTCAATAGTCATGACCCGTGTTATAATATGGAACTACTGAGCATTATTTTTAGTCCTACTCTATTTCAAATAGAACATAGTTCAGATTATTGAATCTTAAATGGCAAGGTAGAATGAAATTTTACTCATTCATACTTTAAAAAAAAAAGTAGAGAAATTCCTTTGTTCCAGTAAATATTAGTTACTGTAGTAAGATACAATATTATATTCATTCTGGAAGAAGAAACAGAGTGAAACAAAGATATGACTTAAGATAATTCTATTTATGAAAATAATTTGTCTTCAACCTAATAACTGAGGCTAAAATGAGGATTATCTATTTTGCTCACAAACTTATCTGATAAAACTGCTTTCTACCTTCAGATCTTTTTTTCCCAAACCTGGGTACACTAAGAATGTTGTGAAGATGGCACATAAACCTTCAAGATGGAGTGTTTTCTAGCAGCGCATACTTATGTCAATTGAAAAAAAGAAAAAAAAAAAAAGGATTCATGACTTCTGGAAAGAATTCTACTCTTTCCTTTACAAAATTATTTTGACATGAGTATTCAAAAAGTAGCTGAGAATCTTACATGAGAAAACATAAACCTTTTTAGAAACTGAAGAATATCAACATGAAAGGGCATAAGGTTTCACTAGGAATAACGTTCTAATCCCCTCTCCCTACATCTGGTAATGTTTGCATTTCACTTGCTACTAATTTGCATATTAGCCTAGTGAATATGGCTTTTTTTCTATATTGCCAACCATTATATGTATTTTGAACACAACTATATTTTGTAAAAGGAATCATGAGTACCCGAATTGAACAATACAGAAATTACTTACAAAAGGAAGCAGAGAAAAAGGACTCTTCATGACAATTCTTATGCAATATCTACTTAGACATACTTTTTTTTTTTTTAACACTTTCCTGAAAAGATGGTATCTTTTCTTGGATGGGGAAGGGGAAGTGGTGAATGTGACACATGACAAATAAGGGACAATGCTGTGAGACATTTTTTCCTGAAATGTCATTCTCCTAACATATCTCATTTTTCTATCAAGTACACTTTTCTGATGTCCTCAAATACACAGTTCAGTCAACTGAATTTCAGTTTATGATGTATAATAGGGTTTAGAACATTTAAATTATCTTTTTAATCATGCTATAAAACTTCATAAAGCCTTGAGTTGTAGATCACCCTACACAGGGTGTAGATCACAGAATCATTAATAAGCAGATTTCTGTTTTGTCTGGAGCTGCTTACATGGAAATTATTTCCTGTTACTTTCAAGATGGGAATAGACATACTGCAAATCTTTTTCTTTTAAAAAATTGAAATAAGAGGAAATTTATACTATTTTCTAGGTGAGGATTCCTGAAGCTTCTCTAGATGATTAAAGATTCTCCTTAATAAATTTTGCAGTACCATATTTTCATATTAAACAATCTAGATCCTCCAGCTTTCTGTCAAATTCACATCTTTGATATAGCTTTTCTGAGAAAAGAAACCCTGAACCACATTAGTATAATTTCTTTCTGAAATCAGGATATTAAGTCAGATATTTGAGAGGTAATATACACTATGGAATGGAAACATTTTTTATTTGCACTGATTTTCCTTGGTTTTGTTGTTTTTAATTTTATATATGAGTAAAGAATTTCTGTCTGTAACTTAGTCATCAATAATTGTATTATGTCAAAACCTTCAGGGCCTGCAAAATCAAATCATTTCAATATTGAGATTATGTCATAAAAAGTGTTAGCAATTATGAAAGTAATATAAGTAGTGTTGACTCACTGAACTTGTCTTTCCCTTGTGGTCAGCTTATCCATGTTTGGCATCAACAGACTTTCTATTTTCTTTCATAGTTTCAAAAGTTTAAGGATTTGAAACTTCTAAGCATCACATTCCCCCCAATGAACTATGCTAAGATCCTGTTATATGAATCTTCTCTGTAGCAATAGCTTCCTAGCACTGAGTCATATCAAAGTCTCCCTAGTGCCTACTGTTTTTAAGACAACCATGAAAAAAACACTAAGTGAAAATCTAGAACTGTAGTAGCATTTTACTTGGGAAATAATACTTACCTTCTGACAGTCCTTTGTTGTTTTCTCTTACTAGTTTTTTATGTGCCTGAAGATTCTTTTACTGATACCCATGTTTTCCATGTTAAATAGTAATTTCCCAAGTGACATTATAACAAAGATCATCTACATAAGTCCACCTACTACTTTGTCTGGAAAATAATGTTAAGATTGATGAGAGCAACTTTAGTAAGCACACGTGATTTTATCTCATTTTCTGTTTGTCTTGATGTCTAGTAATTCTGGTATTCAAAACATTTATTTTTTTTAAAATAAAAAGGCCGTGTTACCTATCTAGATCATTTCCCGTCTCTTTAAATACAAGTAACACATTTAGTAGAATGCTATTCCTGATTTTATAATCTTATTAACAATCCTTACTACAAGACTGAGATTTCCTGTACCAGTTCTTTCAAAGTTCTTGAACAAAGATCATCCAGTCCCCATAGCTTAAGAGCATTAATGGCTGAGGTTTGCTTCCATATCAACTGTAGCAATTTAGATTTACGTACCTTTGTTCCTAGCATGCCTGTCCTGATGCTTAAAATAATTTTCCTAATTAACACCGAAACAAAAGAAGGCGTTCCTCCATTTTCTGTAATTCCAACACCAACCCTATAGCACAAGTCTATGCTGCTGTTTCTCTTTATTTTCATTGCTTTTCAGTTTATGTGCCTTTTGTCTTCTGTTGGTTCACTGAGTATTTGATAAAGAAACTGATCAGGTTGATCTTGTCAGACTGTGCAATCCTTACCATAGTTTACAGATATTTTTTTTCAACAAAAAAATGGGAAGTTTAAGTTTCTGATAATACCATAATTCCTGTTTCTATTTTTTTTTAATAAAGTTGGGATGTTTCTATCCAAGTCCAAGCACTCTTGCAGAAGAGCCCCTTCCACCATATAACATTCACCCAAAACAATTCTTTTGCATTTATGCAACACCTTTTCCATTCCAGTATTACCTTTTTCAAGTCATAGAACTGTAATTCCTCTCCCCCTACCAGTGAATGTGCAGATCCCATAGAGCTGATTTCTGCACACCAACATTCAAGTTACTTCTAATTACCTTTCACAGATGCCTTTAGAAGCAGTCCACCAAGCCCCAGGAGCACATATATGATGCACATGCACAAACTGCAAAATGCTTTCCTCCTACCTTTACACACATGTTCCTATGAATAATATTTTATTTTTTGGTAGGGCAGGAATTATTTTGGTAATTATTGTACACAAATACTTTTTTTTTTGCTCAAATATGCACAAAAGGTGAATGTGCAATTGTATATCCTTGTCTGGCGATTTCTAGCATTAAGTAAGGGACAACTTGTATTCTAACAAACATATATATATATTTGTAACTTGGGTTAGAGTAAAAGAATAAAACTCATCATTAAAAAGCCATTTGCAGCCAGCGTTGCCTTCTTAAGAAAAAAGTGGTTAAGAATTAATCCCTAAACTTCTCTGTTTTCTCAGAATCTAAGGAAACCACATAATTTAAATTGCAGAGTGCCCAAATGAAGGCTAATTCAGATAGCAGTTCTGTCTCCCAGCTGCAGATGGTAGGAAAAAACCTAGACCTTTTACAGCATTAAGAAATTCCCACTGTCCCAAGAATAGTATACAGATGTTGCTCTAATATATAATGCTGGATGAAAGTGTTGTTGTTTCTGCATATGTAGCTGGAATGTGTAGGGACAAGTATTCAATGATAAGTAAATAGTATTTTATAGCAACATAGAGCCACAGATGCTTAAGGTAACTAAGAAACATAAAAGAGACAAGATCTTTATCTGAAATGGTTTACAGTCCTAAATTAAGTAGAAAACAGTGGGAAATTATTATTCATTACATAGAGAAGTGGACTAAAATGTTCTTAACAGAAGCAGAATAATAAGCTGATTATAGAGTACTTAATGAGATTTATTAAATGAATATGGGCCAATATTCCCTGTATACAAAGCCATTCTTGGCTTCTTTTTATTTTATTATTTAGAGGAGTACAATAAAGAGCAAACATGTGACAATCTAAGTAGTAAACCTCTTTGGTTTGCAGACTGAAGTACAAACTTGCATAAGTTTATAGCAGCTTTTTCTAAAGACTTAAGTCCAAATCCTGCTGCATTTACATCACTGAAAATGCTGAGTAACCCGATGCCATCCATGACATTAAACACTACCAGTGTGTGAACAAACTGAGGAGTCCTAAGAAGCTTCACTGATTATTTCCTTGAGTATATATCACGTGAGAAATAGAAGTCTTCCCTCACAACATATCTCAGACTGTGAAAAGTATAACGCTTAGAAACAGGAGTATCAGCTTTATGAAGCACACAAAACATAAAACTATGCTTTTTTTCCTATATGCTCCCAATGTTTTTGAAGAGTCCTAAATTGGGTATCTCTGAGGCAACAATTTTAGGTGATTTAGACAGCTCTCCTACAGACTGGTCTCTTGTCAGGCCAGTGGAATATTCTGCAGAGAATTCACCCCATTTGGCAGATTATTTAAGCAAGATAAGACAGTGAGACACAGTGGTATCCATACTCTTTAAGTAAGACATGTATTTCATATCTTTGCAGGATCAGTTGAATCTATGCCTAGTTCCCCATTAATCCTGGAGACTGACAGCGAAGTGTTACATTATACTGTATACTTTCATGCTAAATATTAGATCTAGTCAGGGAAAGGGAGAACTTATTTACTTTCCAGCTCTATGAAAATACTCCTGCAAACATAAGTCACCTCTGTGACATTAAACAAATGAATTAGATCTTTTTCTGATATTTGATTATTGGAAACGGGACCATACAACTGGTACAAAGGCAGGCATCTACAGTTCCAGTTAGAAGATTAGGTCTCAAAAGTCAAGCCCTCTGATCACATCTGAGATAAATTAGCTAAAATAAAGGAGACAGAGAGCATGCTTCCAAAGTCTGTTTTGCCGATGTTCCAAATTTTTCAAATTTTGCAGGTAATTTTGATAATTAACTAAAACAAAAATATGTCTCTATAAATCCCAAATATTTTTTCCTTCGAAAAACATGTATTGCCTGTAGTCTTCTGAGAGACTCTGATTTTTTCATTCTATAGCTTGAAAGTTTGCGTGTGTGAAGAAACAAAATAGATGTTTATTAGTGATCGTAGGACACAAACTGATTGTTTGAGTAAATGACATTGTCCTTAAAGAAGAATAGCAGCCTTGATATGTTTGCATTCTCAAATATTCTCCCTCAGGTAATGTAGATAACTGGGGACAGAAGCATCTCACTAATCCCTAGAGAATGGTAGTATAACTATACGCATAATTTCTCACTACCCTCACTATTTGCATTTTAAAATAAATAAATGCTGCTCTGTGCCCAAGGTGTTTCTTGTGTGGATTACGTAGATAACTCATTGTGGAAATCATCTTTAGCACCTTAAATATAAGGCAGAAGTATAACAAATAGCTTCCTATTACAATACTAAGCTACAACTGAAAAGCTACTGAATAACTTCTTCACAAAATACTGTTTTAGTTTGCCAACTAAATAAACCTGTTATCAAAATTATATATATCATTACAAATAAAGCCTGATGTCAGCATCTGACTAGCTTAAATCTTCTCACAATGACTCACATTAGGGTATTTTTTCAGGTATTAACTTTAAACTTGTTCCAATACTGGGCTAAACAGAAAATTGTTGCTGGACCATTTTCTACTATTTATTGTTATATTTTACTGCAACTTCACCGAGAAGACTTTTCACTCTCTAGAAAATACTCTGTTGAGGAAAAAATGCATGACTTTCTTGGTAATGAAATGATTCATCTTGAATTTGACACAGGTCAACCAAAGCCTGTCCATATTATTTTATGGATCTTTGTTATGAGGAACACAAGTTTACAGTTTAGAAGGCAGCTCATAAAATTTCCATTTCTATCAAGTGATATTGGGTTGCAAAAAGATTGGGAAAAACAGTTCTAAACACTCATTTAAATCAATGTCTAAACTCTAAAAGGTAAAACTTTAAGTAACAGATATCTTTAGGATTTTTTTTGTTATTGTTTAATCTTTTTAAAAAGATTTTGATTGTAAATGTTATGATCTTTTAAAAAAACTAATGTTCTTTTTAAAAAATTAATAAAGCTCTGATTTTGAAAAGGAAAAATTCAGGGGCAAACATAGATTTGTCAAAACTAGAAGAATAACAGAATTGCCTAAATTAAGATTTGAAGGTCTGAATTTGTCCTCTAGAGGGCAGGATTTATAGCAGCTCTGCTGAATGAATGGGAATTTGGAAAACTGAACACTTGAAAAATCAGGCAGTTACCAACATTTTCTTTTCTATCACATACAGGTTTTTTCTGTACTTTGCTTTTTTCATCACGTCTAGTTTCAATAGTGACATTTCCTTTGCTCATGAGAGATTGTTAATAAATTAAAGAGAAAACCCAAGCCATGGTACGAACAAATCCAACACTGCCATTTTCCATATTCTGTATATCTACTCATAGTTTTGACTATACACACTATGCTTGTAACACTGAAACCCTGATATTCTTTTTCAACTGGGACAATGGCAGAGTAAATTAGTGCATAAATCATACCCAACATAAAATTGCCAGTTGCTACTTATAGGAGGAGGTGGCTGCTGTAGATTACAATTGGGAGTAATGGCCCATTTGGGCAGAAACCATGACATCTGTATGGAAGGGAATGCTGTCTAAAGCCAAGATCACCTGTTCCTCCTGTCAATCTAGAGCTCAGAAAATAATATTCAGAAATGGATATGAAACTCGCAATTCTATTATTTGAGCAATAAGTACTTCTTTTCGCTCATCCTTTAGAGAACTGAAAGCTAAGCCTAGATTTATTTTATTTCTCATATGGAACAAAATTTGAAAAGGAAGCCCTGAAAACATCTGTAGATACAGAAGCAATAAAGTTCACAGGAAATTTTCAAATATATTTTGCAATAATTATTGTAGCAATAACTGTTTACAATAACTACTCATTCATTTATAGCATAAACTTACAACATAAAATTCGCGATTTTTCACAGCTGGCAAGAGGTAAAGTTATGTTCATTAGTTGAGGAAGAAAAGTTCTAAACTGAGAGGAGGTGCACTGTAATAGACATACATAAAGTTATTACACGCAAAAGTATTTTTCCTTCAACATCAGCAGACCGAAATTTTTGATGTTAAATCAAGTTACACAAAATCTTAGCATGTAGGTTTTCTATAATTAATTCAGGATGTTTAAAATTTTAACTTGCAGCCACTAGTGCGGCTCATCTTGACACAATCAAAGCATGTTTCAGATAATTTTACATAAATGTCTTAGAAGTTAACAGGCAGAAATTGAAGTGCATTGAAGCATCGTGTCATATTGCTTCCACTGGTTGAACTGTTCTTACACATTCTATTCTGGGATGTTTCATAGGCTTATGAATATCTTCTGAATCTCTTAGTTACAGTGTTTTTCAGTGAGTCTTTATCTGTTTCTCTGTGTTGATGTTTCAACAGTACAGAGATATCTTCTATGCATAAGGAAATAACATACTCCATAATAAACCATTAAAAAAGGCCTTTACAAAAAATAATGCATAAGATCTATAAAAAGGATAACCAGAAAGTTTTCAATGTAATATTTTTATTTTTTTTTTACTTCACTATTGTACAATACCTGATCTGTCCCACACAAAGTTATCACTCCTGGAGAAAACACTTTCCATCTTAGTGAGATCCACCTTACATGATTTTGCAGAGTACTTTAAAGATGTAAAACTAACCATGAATGCCAAATATAGTTAATATAGTTTAAGCAAGATAGCAACCGTGTATGTAGTACTGTTCAATAATAATACCTTTGCGATACTTAGGAGTTTGAGGGCCAATTGGAATTAACGATTAAAGTGTACTATTTTTAAACCATGACATGTCTCCTGGAGGATGCATGACCTTTCATGAATCTTCTAATAAAGATATATGCAATATGAAAAACCAAACAAACATCTTGGAATATGACATGAAATAATGTTTAAAGAGAGTCTCACTGATAACTAAAGTCTTAACATGTAATCCTCACAATTTTCATGTAAAACACATAGAAATAATTATAGAAAATATTTTTCAATTATTGATTTGTTAACAGAGCTGAAGACTGAACAGAATGGCAATTCTTTATTTTCAAAAAGTAGTTTTGGAACTGGAATCTCACATGACTATACAAGGGAGATCCTGTGACAGGCGCTGTTTTATATTACCCATGCAGTTAATACTACATGCCTCATATGAATGTCAAGTTGAAGATTCAATTGAGAATTTTTTTAAAAATAATTTTGGAGAGGGAAATTTTATGGAAGCAAGCTTCCTAATCTGCTCTAAATTTATTTTGACGTTTTTAATGTTATTTACTATTACACTGACCTAGATGAAATACTTAAACAGACCCTCTTTTTTTTTATAGCAATGAAAAAGTAACTGTTTTTCCTGAAAAAGAAATAATGGAGGTTGCACTGCAAACCCATACATTTGGTTTCAAACCTTTTTCTGCAACTGCATTAAAGATTTGGTTTGTAAGCACCAAAATATGCACATTTCTTAAATAATAAGCTTCTAGCACTTCCTTGTATTAGATCAATTTAATTGTTAAAATTTCAAGTTTTACAGGTTGCCAAGGTTTTAAATGAAGACTAGTACAATGGTGGAAAATTTTGACAAATGATAAGGAACAATGCACCTAAAATGTCTGTCTGTAGACAATAAGCACATAGTCACATGACTGGTGAAATTAATCATAATTGCCATTAACAGTCTCATCGTACAGTACAGGCACAATATGACAAGGGTTTGGTGCCTTTATATCAGAATGTGAGGCTTGAGGTTTGTTCTAACGCTGACATTTTGTGTGTCCCGAAGGCAAAGAAAATTAGTGTTATCACAAATGGTGTTTTGTCAAACACTGCATTTGGGCAGAGTAATCCAAAATTGTCAAGCTGACATAAAACACAGCATGCAATAAACATTGATGTTTCAGCTATGAAGCTGGTGGCAGTATTGGAAGCAGAAGGTACCCAACCACATCTGAAATACAACCATCATCATGCAAGTATTAATTATAAATAATAACAAAATGTAAGATTTTTTTTAAAAGCTAAAAAAGTAAAAAAAATGACATAAAATCTGAGGCGTGTTCTTAATGTAAGGTGTAAGGATATGCCTTTACTTGTTCGTGTGCAGTTTAGTTGAACATACAGCTCAGGTGATAAAGACACTAGATTTACATTCATTTTACTAGGAAAGGTACTTTTTCCATAGGATTCTGTAATTTTTTCACTGTTCATTAAAAGATATTTTTTCATAACATTCAATTTAATTCAGGTATGAACACAAAAAATATAACTTTGGGGACAAAATTATTTGCATCTCATATAAGAACACCCCCTCCCTCCCTCAGCACTAAATCTCTGTATTTTTACTAATAAACTCTCAAACAGTGCCATTCCAGAAAATAGACTCTCTCTTTTTGAGTTTTAGGTGTTTTCATATGATAGGTATTTTGCAAATGAATAACAATCCTATAGAAATATCCAGGTAAGACCTAGAGGACATAGATTAAGCATTTTCTACTTATTTCAAAAAACGTAGCTGAAGTATACACATTCATTAAAGGTCGTATAACTCTCAGGGTCTCTAGGCAATTTATAGGCACACACATATGCAAAAACAACTGAAGATACTACAGCACAATCATTTTCAATACTATGACTGGAATGTCTGATAATCAGTTCACAAGCATTGAAAAGAAAGCTGTGAAATAATGACAGCATTATTCCAGAAAAGTGATGATCTGAAATAGCCAATGTTTATAAGAAATTATAAACACCCAGACTAGCAAAAGTAGAAGCCCTTATCCATGATATGGAAGAGGTTCTGGGACACTTGAACTAAACAAGGATTCACTGTAAGAGTACAGTGCAGCTTGTGGCATATTTAGAAAAAAGGAAAATATAAATTGGCTGTGTTTCTTTGGAAAGAAAAATAAATAAATGATTGAGAAGACCAGCCAGTTCTTGTTTATTGTGTTTTGTTTGTTTTTTGGGTAGTTGTGTGTGTGTGTGTTTTGTTTGTTTGTTTTTTTAATGTATAGGGACAAGAAATGCTTCACTGATCAACATTTGTACTGAGCTGAAGGTCAGACTGCCAGCATTTCTGCAAGCCCATGCATCTGAATTAATAATTGCTTTCAGGTACTGGTGAACTACAACATCATTGTAATGCTTTTTAGAATCATAGAAGCATAGAACAGCTGAGGTTGGAAGGGACCTCGAAAGATCATTTGGCCCAACTTTTCATGGGAAAGGTATCCTAGATTTGGTAAAAAAATATAAAAATTGAATTGTTAAAAAAAAATAAAATTTGGGGGGTTGGAAATGCAAAGCATTTTTTAATTATTGCTATTTTCATTAAGTTTTGCCCAGATTGTCTCCTAGGATTCTCTGTAGGTTCATAGATTTTAAAACTAGGAGATATCACTATAGGCAGCAGGTTTTGAAAAAAAAGGAAATGTCAACAAACTCTAGCTCAGGAATTCCTTTGCCTAACCCAATAAAGTGTGGCTTAAACATTTGGGTTGGTTGTTGGGTGTTTTTTTTTGTTTCAGTTTTGGGGAGTTGTTTTGGTCTGGTCTTTTAAGAAAGATAGTCTAAAGACTTCAAATGAGGGACACACATCATGCTAAGTAATTTATTTTAAAATACCACCTTTATATATCTTGCTAACTTTATACAGTGATGGAATATTGTCACAGTTTTCCCTGCCAGGTTAGGAAGCATATACACATTAAGTATTTTAGCTCTGTGTAGTCTCTTGTAACCTTTCCACAGTCAATATCCAGTAATTATTTTAATAACTATCCGGTAATATCTTTCATGGAGAATGGCGTAATTATGCTGAAAACTGCCTACTCAAAGCTTTGGTGCAGGCCATTTGTAGCATACGCTGTTCTGTTTGGGTAATAAATTCAAGCCTGAGCAACAAAAAACCCCAGCTTCTGAAGAACAAGATGCATCACTATTACAAGAGTGTACCAATAAAAATATTCAAGTCGAATACCTTACTAGTTCCAAATATAAATTGCTTCCTATTTATTCCTTTGATAAGCCTGTGACCTGTCCTATAGCAGTCCTACAGATGCCATGAAAATATTCACCAGACTTCCAAGTCATTCTTCTTTGAAATATCTGTGGTATTGCACTTTTTCCAAGTAACAGTACTGAGTACTAGACAATCTTCTGGTTGTGGTCACACCAGCATCTCAAAGAAAAATACTTCCCTACTTATAAACCTCTACTTATAAACCTAATGACTAATGTTAGCTTTCCTCATTGCATCACTGTTCTGGAAAATGTACATTTGTACTTCTGCTCTGACCTCCCAATTTCTTACATTCTACTTTCCAGAAAGGATTCTCATGTCAGATGACACACACACTGATTTTGGTCTTACACTTCACTGTACTAAATACTGATTTAGTTCTCACATTCCAAGCAGACAAGACCAGTTGCAGTGACTCACTTTTCATATTATTTCTTCATCACCCATTTTCTAGGGCTTACAGTATTCAGAAAGAATTTCTGGTTACAGTTTTTCACAATCCAACTTCACTCATAATGACTTTTAGCATGTTCTACCTTTTATAATTCACTAGCTGGGCATTGATCCATACTGATATTCAAGTAAGTAAAAAATCGGGTTTTTTTTTTTTCAAAAAGAAATATAGTAAAGCATAAGTCTGTCTATATAAAGTAATACTAATTTCAATTTAGTAATGAAATAATCTTTCTGATTCAGAATAGTTGTCACCTGAAGACATACAATAAAGTGTTATTTTAGGTTTATTTTTTTCAAACTTCAAAAAACTTTAACATTAGAGCATGAGGTTGCCAACTTTTTGTTTATCATGTAAACTTAAAATATTTTTTCAATTTACTATTGAATGTAATAATTTTTATGATCCTTAGTGTCTGAAGTAACTAAATACATTCTCTTTACCAATCATGACAGGCTTTATCCTTCAAACAAATTCCTACTTTTCCTTCCATCACAATCAAGCTGAAAAGAAATCTGATATCGTGCAGGAAATGATGTAACCCATTAAGATAGACAAGTCCAACCTGCTACGTATATGAATAAAAATTCAGTATCAACAGCATTGTTTAAAAACAAAGTTGCAATAAAACATAGCATATTTTTAAGGATCGTCTAAATAAAGCCATTGCCAGGAGAGCTTGTTACATGGTCAGTTAACAAAGATGGGAAAGACAAGTATAAAAGACATGTATATGAGAGATTCATCATGTAATTACATTTCATCTGCAGTAATTATTCTCAAAATACTTCTCATTTATCCCTAAATAAGTAGATAACATCGAAGTATTTGCAATTCTTCTCCATAAGTAATGAAATGAAATTTTCATACCAAACACTGTTACGTCTGAGGTAGGTCTTGGTCAGCTACAGCAATTCTGTTTTTAAGCACCTATCAACACCAATGTGCATACAGGATTTAGTCTGATGAGACGAAGTGGGTTGCTTTTATTATATACCTTTCCATACTTAGCAATGTATAAAATCTAAATTTAAGTTTTCATTTCTTGTCAGACAGGTCAAAACAGTCATAACTTCAACAAGAACCCAATATTTTCAAAAGTATTTCTTCAATTTTATTTCAGAAATAAAATGCCAGTAATTTGGCATTTATAACTACCACTATTATAGTAATGTATTTCAAAAAAAAAGAAGAAATTGTTTGGGAGCACAAATGTTTACTAGTTTCCTGCTTTCAAGAAGTGAGTGTATCTGAAAATACTTTCAAATCAAAAGCCCTGAGATTATTATTTTAAAGCAAATTACTATATCTTTTGTATTTAAAAAAATAATTAAATGCTTTAAGAAAAGTAATAGCTACTTTAAGCTTAAAATATACTCTAAAAGTGAGCACATCAGGTTTAGCACAATGTGTTGAAACTAACAACTCATCTTACCTGATCAATGTTTTTTCCCAACATCCCTTATGCTATTAAATAAGAACAAAATAAATTAAACATATATGAGGAAGTGCAAAGTCTGCATATTCCAGCATTGTCCACACTGAAACATTTGAGAAATACTGATTAAAACAATCTTTTAATGTGTTTATTCAATTGGGATGACCAAAACATACATCCAAGTATTTTTAATCTGGGACATCTAACTAATATGTAGGTAAGAGACTGAATGGTTTGCAGTTGTCCTCAGTTACATAAAGAACACTATTTCTTTTCAGCAACTGTAACAGGTACTGACTCAATTTCTGAAAATACCTCTAAATTCCAAGAAAGAACCAAATTGCTTCAGATGAAAAGATTGAAATCAGTAGGTCATCTAGCTCCACAGACTGTGCAGCCCCCACACTCAGGGTCATTTTTAACCAAACACACGGGGAAGGAAGACTTGACTTCCTTAACTACCAACAGCACTATGACCTATGACGCTGCCAGCCTCAGTATGGGCTGTGTCCACACTGCAAAACAAAAGGTAGCACAGGAGCTGCCTGGAGCCATGATCTCTCTTTGGCTTTTCCTCAGACTACTCCAACTAGCTCTCTCCCAGATAAAACCAGGATAGAGTTCTGAAATAGTTAACCCTAAAGATGACTCCCAGCAGGTAATATAGCCCAGAAAATCATAGAATCATAGAATGGTTTAGGTTGGAAGGGACCTTAAAGATCATCGAGTTCCAACCCCCCTGCCATGGGCAGGGACACCTCCCACTAGAGCAGGTTGCTCAAAGCCCCATCCAGCCTGGCCTTGAACACTTCCAGGGATGGGTCATCCACCACTTCTCTGGGCAACCTCTTCCAGTGTCTCACCACAGTCACGGTAAAGAATTTCTTCCTAATATCAAATCTAAAACTACCCTGTTTCAGTTTAAAATTGTTAACCTTTGTCCTATCACGACACTCGCTGATAAAGAATCCCTCCCCATCTCTCTTGTAGGTCCCCTTTAAGTACTGGAAGGTCTCCCCAGAGCCATCAAGTTTGGTTTCCTTTGTCCTACACAATCTTCCAGCTCTACCCTAGAGATTTTGATGCCCAGACATCACTAAACGCCCCCACGTGACATCTCAAGACACGCAGCGTGAAAACAACAGTGCAGTGGGCTGCATTATATTATTTTCAACTGAACAAACATATAAAAAATGATAATTGTTTTGCTGTCACAGTAGCATCATACAGGCCCCAGAGGGAATTCAGAGCCAAGTACTGTGCAGAGACAACACTTGCCATCTGGTCTAGAGTACTGAGCAACTTGGGCCACTCTGCATCATTTAATTTATGGGTTAAGCATCACACCCAGGAACTGATGCATTTTGCAGGGTAGATCGATGACTTCATCAGTCTTCATATAATTCATGCTGTGAGGACTGTTTGAGCAGAAAGCTCTGAAACGGACCAAGGTCTGGATACAAAATGCACTCAAGAAATTTGGCAGAAGGTCTTCATAACTTAGGATAAAGGTTCTTCAAACAGAGACACAGAAGATTAGCTCCTCTAATTTTGTTGAACAGATTTAAGTAAATTATTTATATCACAACATTAATTATGATTTAAATTAGCAAGTGGAAATAATGATTTAAATAAGTTATTTATATCTTGGTTTGCATTTGCATTTTCCAGGTTTTTACCTGTAGAAATGTTCACCTCTTTTAAAGTTCAGATTTATTTTTACTAATCAAGATAGCTATACCTACATATATGTTAAGTAATTACATAGTTCAGTAGACATTTAATGAGTTTCTTAGCTTTTTATACTATTTTATGATGTTAAAATATTATATGCACCTTCTTTAAAGTTGATGATGACATCTTTATTCGAGGTTTCAATAGGAGCATTTCACTGGAAACTAAAATTCAGTTGCAATACTGAAATCAGCAGTTTAGAGTGTTCATTGTTATTAGAGTTGTTATTTATAGAAAAGAACTATTGTGCTGTAGATATTTAAAGAAAAATAGTAGTGGGCATGGATTTTACCTGGCATGTAAATAGTTGAAACTACAGCAAGAGATTTCTTTGTATCCTTCCAGACTTCAGAACTGAGATTCAGCCTTGAGGGGTTTGAGGGATTTTATTGGGTTTTTTTTTATCTTTTCTTAAAATGATTAGAAGGAAAGTAGTAGCTGGCAAAGCAGGAAAACTGATCAGCTTTTCTATTTCATTATTGACAAAAGCAATCTGAATAAAAAGAACTATTTATTTCTAATTGTTTTTGCCTGTGAAGAATTAGCCACTGTTTCTTGCAGCTAGTTTAACTTTTCAGCATACTGGTTTTAGGTGCTTGGTGAGGAATTAGGATAACAGTTGGACTTTCTGCAGAGCTTTGACAGTAAATACACACAATGGTCTATTGTGGGTGGTGGAGGGAAACCATAACAAAAAAAAAAAAACAAACAAAAAAACAGAACCAAACAAAAGCAAAACAAACCAGCCTGCATTATTTTAGTAATTACTTATTCTCTACTCATCACATTATACTCATGAAATAGAAGAGGATAAAGTAATTCATCTACTGTAGTCTTCACAAACAGAAGTCTAATTCATAGAAATAACTACTAGATACAAATATGAACAGTACAGAATAAACTATAAACCGTTTGAAACCTGATCTAGCAGTCTAGATTAGACTACATGAGATTAGATCACATCACGTCAGATCCTGGAAGCAAAGTAAAAAATATCTAGTGTTATCTTCCACTAGAATTAGAGAGGACTACTGGTTAAACTGTAAACCATTCACTCAATAATTTAATGTGCCTGAAAGGGTTTCATTTTCATAAATCTATAATTTGGAGGGATGTGACTTACTTTTAACACTAAATCTCTTTATACTTATCCATAATCAAGATGGTGTTTTATTCTTGAAGTTATAAACTGGAGCATAATTATATAAGTGATATATAAGTAACTTAAGGAATGTTCTCAATGTTCAGCCACCACTGGTCATATTATTATTCTAGGAAGAAACTAACAAGCATAATTCCCAATATTTAGTGGTGATTTCATAGTGGATCTAAAAAGCAGAATACCAGAGTATTCTATTTAAATAAACTAATATTTTAAGTATTTATGTAATTAAGTATACTACTTAAATAAACTAGTAGATTCAATGAAGCTGAAAAATGAGATGCAAACCCAATAATATATTTCTCTATTATATAAAAATTTATAAGTATATAATTATGTTTCTATGCCAGAACTGTTATGACTACATTTCAGAGTTCCTAGGTACAATGTAATTTCTGGTCATTTATTAACTTCTTCGTTAACATAATACATTTCCATGGTAGTAATAAACGCTAATCAGCACCAATAAAGTTTACTACTTTGATAAAAAAATTCTTTACGAAATGGGATTCATTCAATTAGATAACACATATTACATGACAGTTTATGGGCCCAATAACATAATTCTCAGTTAAATGTGTGTGGAAATTCCTTTCTTTAAGAATCACAACCTCCAGTTATGATACAACTGATTTTAACACTAATTTTTCAAAATAATAGTTCAAGAGATATTATTTTCAATTTATGAACCTTTTTAGAAGTGACATAAAAAACTCCTTTTGGGAAAATGCTCATGACAAGACTTTGTAACTCACTCTACAAATTCATGTTCTTTGGATAAATGTTTTACCTTGCTTCCTTGTTTCAGGAAAACTTTCCTATTCATAGTCAAGATAGAGATTTTTATTAATTATTGACCCTAATTATTAGTTTCACACTTCCACTGTATCCAGGCAAAGTTAAAGTGACCAGTTCCCACTAAATTGAAACTTACTACACAGTCAAGACATTATATATATTCAGACTCTTCCTGACTAAGTGTAATTTTTAAAAATATTTATGGTTTGACCTCCTAAGCTTTTCATCTTTTGTTGCTGCTTAGATGGAATTGCAATAGATTCAATAGGAAAAATAAACTGAAGAGACAAATAAGAACAAAAGTGGAAAGAAAATGTTTCTAATAAAGTTGTTTCTTAAACTTTTTGCAGTTCAGCAGGGAATGGAATATTAATGAATCTACCCTTTGTAAAGGCTGTGGAATTTTGTACTATTTTTATTTCCTGTGACATGGACAGAATATTATAATCTGCAATAAAGTTCTTCTTGCAGCTTCAGTTTTTCTTGGCATTGTATCAGTGTACCAGGATGTCAATATTGCATTGCTAAAGCCCAAGCAAGACTATTAAAGTTTCATCAGAATTATAAAGTGGGACTCGATTAAAAATTATTTTTTTTTTTACATGGTTTCCAAAATAAGCCTTTTTGGGACCTAAACTTGGGATAAGACAAACGTACTTGAAATATCTGGCTGCATTATTAATACTGTTTTCTGAAGCAAATGGCCCCAAGATGCCATTTTTTAATCTGAAACTATGCGTAGGAAATGTGTTGTAAAAATTCTGTGAATAAATCTGTCTCTCTGACATCTTTTACAATCTAACAAAGGAGGGGGAAACAGGGATTTGTGTCATGAGCTAACACTTCATCGCATGCAATAGATGATTTCTTGGGCTATTTTAAAAAGTCCCATTTTATTTCCTAAACTACGTAGCTTCCAACAGTACTTAGATTTAGAAGGCCATGTAGTGCTAAATATATTTAAAAGGCATTCCAGTTGCTGGGGGCTGAAAATGTATTTCCAGTTACAGTCCTAGATTTCACTGTGTTTTGTCTATTTTAATGATACTCCATCATATTTTCCATCAATTGAAACCCCAGACTTAAAATTTTATAGTTTGCAAAGTACCTTTTTGATGAGCAGGTGACAGAGGAAACTATATTATTTAAAATATTGTATTTTAATCCATTTGGTCTGGGGTTTCTATGTTTCTTATGTCTCTGGGCAATTGTTCATCTTTTATTTGCTATCAGAATTAACAGTCACAAATACATAAATTTCTGTAATGTCATCATTGATCCTGTCAATAAATAAATTTAATACTGCATTTACAAAGAAAGAGGTATGTTTTCTTTCCTGATTGCAAAGAACTAAATACATTTCTTGCTGTTCTTCAGAACAAAGAAATAGAATCATAGAAACACTTTGGTTGAAAGCGACCTTGGAGATCATCAAGTACAAACGTTAACAGTTACCACTGCCGAGTTACCACTAAACCATATCACTAAGCACTATGTCTACCCATCTTAAATACCTCCAGTCACAGTGACTCAATCATTTCCCTGGGCCCCCTGTTCCGGTGCTTAACAACCCTTTCAGTGGAGAAATGCTTCCTAATATCCAATCTAAACCTCCCCTGGTGCAACTCAAGACCATTTCCTCTTGTCCTATCACTTGTGAATAGAGACCAAGTCCTTTCTCACTACAATCTCCTTTCAGGTAGTTGTGGAGAGTGGTAAGGTCTCCCCTGAGCCTCCTTTTCTCCAGACTAAGCAACCCCAGTTCTCTCAGCTGCCCCCAGTATGGCTTGTTCTCCAGTCCCCTCACCAGCTTCATTGCCTTTCTCTGGACACCCTTCACCACCTCAATGTTTTTCTTGTAGAGAGGGGCCTAAACCTGAACACCTTATTTGAGGTCGTGCCTCACTAGTGATGAGCACATCTCATCACTTCCCTAGTCCTACTGGAAACACAGGCTAGGATGCTTTCTTGGCATGCTGCTTATATTCAGCCAACAGTCGACCAACACCCCCAGGTCCTTTTCTGCCAGGCAGCTCTCCAGCCACTCTGCCCCAAGCCTGTAGCGCTGCATGGGGTTGCTGTGACCCAAGTGCAGGACCTGACACTTAGCCTCATTGAACGTCATCCCATTGGCCTCAATCCATTGATCCAGTCTGTCCAGATCCCTCTGTAGAGCCTTTCTACCCTCAAGCGGATCAACACTCCCACACAATTGGTGTCCTCTGCAAACTTACTGAGGATGCACTTGATCCTCTCGTCCAAATCATTGATAAAGATATGAAACAGAACCAGTCTCAGTACTGAGCCCTGCAGAACACCATTTGTGACCAACAGCCAACACTCTTTGGGCCAGACCATGCAGCCAGTTATCTGCCCAGAGAAGACTACACCCATCCAAGCCATGAACAGCCACACATCCTTAAATATTTTGGGTAGGCAGAGAGTAAAATAGATTAAAATTAATGAGAAAAACTGGGAGCTAAAATTGTATTGTTGAGACAATAATAGGGAGGCTATGCAAAATGGAGAAAACAATAAAAATAGTAAGAAAATGGAATATAAACCAAAAGGATTTTGAACATAGTCTTTTAAAGTACTAGCTTACAATAACTTGCAAAAATAAATTCAAGAGAAACTTGCCCTGAGTACATTACATAAATTTAATATCAGTTCAGTGTTTGTAGATTAAAAGGTCTCCCTCCCATTAGTATCTGTAATGTTTTTCTGTCTTTATCCTTCTGCTGCTTTTGGCTATAAAATTGTTTTAGTTAGTGCTATTCTTCAATGAACCCTGACTATGCTATCCTGCGTGCCAGCAAAACATAATACCAAATAAAAACTAAATAAGATGAAAGAATTAAATACTTCATCATAACACATTTATACAGGGAGCAAGAGTGAAAACCACCTGACCAGGCAGAAAGCTGACATTTTTTAATATTTCAATGTTCCCACATTGCTAATTAACACTTTTATGTTATGTTTAGTGTCATAGCCTTTCATGGAATAGCGAAATGGTAGAAATGTTTTTAAATTTATGCGGTACACCCAGATGTAGTTACTGGGCACTTTCATCAAGATGGTGTATTGGGGGCCTTGCAGAAGACACTGTATTTGAGGAGTCAGGGATCTTTAACAGGCCATTCCTGCTCTGCTGGGCCTCATGTTTAGGGCCTGAGAAACCCATACGTCATTCATATCACCTGTAACTTATATCTTTGGGAAATATAAACTGTGTGGATTGAGGGGTGGAATATATTGATGCTGCCTGAGAGACCGCTGCAGGCTTAGTAGGTCACAGAACAGTGTAGTATCCCACAGAACAGTTAACCTGAGCCGGCTGGTGCTGTGCTGCATGAATCCTGTGGCCATGGAATAACCTCAGCTGGGTTGATTGCAACAGGGGAGCCTGCGGGCAGCTCCCACTGGGCATCATGATTACACCAGCTGCATGGCATTGCCTTTATCTAACAGCACAGCAAGATGGCCTCATGACAACATCCTTTGGGAACAAAGTTGTTTTCTTGTAAGGAAATTATAGAATAGCTCAAAGGACCAACAGAGAGAGCTTCTCTCTATGGGCAGGAGCTGTTCTGCTCAACACAGTGTGATGTGGGAAAATCCATTGAGGCTCCATCCGATGCCACATGAACAGAGGGTGCCCAGCATCTGAAGGGATGCAAGATTTACTTGCTATCTATATTCTTCTTCTTTTTCTGTCTTATTAAAGCAGTTATCATATTAAGCCATTTGTTGTCAAATTTCTTATAGAGATTCCATCTCTTCACCTCCCACCCCAGCACAGAACAGAGGGAGACACTATACTGTACAAATTTCCATCACTGGAGGTAAAACATTTGCAACATAAGTGGGAAACAGATAATTGAGACTCCACAAACCTTGTGGTGTGGCACACTGCACTTCTCTTTCCCAAAATAAGAAGAGTAGCAACTAAACAGGAGCTGGGTGATCCTAACTTCAACAGAGCGTGTGAAACTGATGAGCAATTTCTTTAGCCTGAAGTAGGAGCACTGCAATGCCCTGGAGTCTGGGTCCCTGGTGAAGCTGACATAGCAAGGCAGCTGCCTCCAGTGGCTCCTTGCTCACGTCTCACACCAGACATGGTGTGAGGTGCAGGTGGGGAGCATGCCCAAATGATGTATAGGGATTCTGTGACACACAGAGGTGATGGCCTCCTGTGGGAAATGGCTGTAGTCCCCACTGTGGACACATTCTGGAGCTGGAGGCGAGGCGTGAGCACTGCTCAGGGAGCATTAAATCATAATATGCCTAGAGAAAATTGTCTGCTAAAACTTGGTCAGATTGTGGGCTGCCAGGGCTATCTATGTTGTGACAACTGCCTCATCAGCTTCCAAATGTGGCCAATCAGGTCTGCTGCTATTACCTTCTTGATGGGGCAAACTCTGGATTTTAGAAATTTTCTGTGTTTAGTTGTTTTGGTAGGTTGCCAAACCTTTCAGAGAAATACAATCAGCAGAAGGAAAATGGCATTTTAAGCCATATCAATTAATTAAGCTAAAATGAGCAGAAAATTTATTAGAAAGAGGAATTTGTCTATCCACAGAACTTTCACATAGCTGAATTTTAACCGAACAAAAACTACAAAAAAAGAAAACTATTGCACAATAGGTTTAATATGCATTCTGCTATCAAATAGAAAATTCACAGCTCTTACAACTGAAGAAGTGAGAATAAACAGCAGGACACCAATTGCAGGTTTTTCCTCATTTTAATACCTATGGTGTTCTGATTTTGTAAATTCTATATCCTTGAAATCTTAATCCAGCCTAGGGTGGTGACAGCAGAAGGAAGGGGACAAGGAAAAACATGTCAAGGATTAAAGAGGATTTAAAACAAATACATTTTGCTTTGTCCTCATTCTCTGTAAAACAGGAATCGGACCTGCTGCCCTGCAGAAGGTAAAGGGCTAAACAGACTAAGGAAGTGCTAAGTCAATCTGAAAGCTTATGTTGCCATTCCAGGGAATCCAATGCTTAGTTGGCTGCACTGTTAGAGGAGTTAGAGTTGGAGAAACCCACATTAAAGCTTCAACGCCAGAAGATGCAGAGCAAGAACCTGTACCTGAGCTTCCTAGAGCACAATTAAGTATCCTTTTAATCATTCATATTGGAAAGCATGAGGGACTAGCTATTAACTGGCACATGACTATGTTAATAAATTTACAGAGTTTGGAGTTGTTCCAGAATACAAAGGAAACATTAAAATCTGTTCTCCCACCAAAAGACAATTCTCATTTTCCAGCCAGATCTGGATATCTAGGACCCTACTTTTGTGCAGTAAGAGCACGTATTATTTTTTTTTGCCTCTCGTGTACGCTCCCACAGAGATACATATATTTCTCACTTCCTTTTTCCCCTTTTCCAGACAGATTTCTTGTTCTTTCCTCATTGGTGAGGACATCGGACATCACCACTAGCCATGCACAGTACTTATGTATTGTAAGTACTGCATCATGCTGTATGCAAAGCAGTCCAATACTAAATATCCCCATCAATAGTTCTCTGTGACAAAGTCTTTTGGAAAATGTTAACTGATGTAATGACTGTTTCTTTAGAAAGAAATCTATAACAGGTAACACTATCATCCTCTCTTGGGTAATCTATGACTAAAACTACAGAAAAATTGGAAAAAATACATTTCAGTATCTACATTCACTTAAAATAATAAGAATTAGAGTAAAAGCTTACTCTAGGGAATCACATTTTGTTAACTTCTGATAACCATCCTCTTTGACATCATATTTACAGTACTATACAGAAGGAAACTAACAGCAGTGCTCATGAAATAATAGAGGACAACAGTAGCACATTGACAGAAAGGTTTACATTTGTGAAGATCCATCTAGAAAAACAAAGAAGCTCATATTTTACTATGAAAAGACTAGTCCATAAGACATTTACATGACCTTTTCAGCTGTATACTATTCATGGATGCACTGTCATTATTGCTTTCCTGATAAAATTTTGGTCACTTCCTGATAATCATAACCTAGACTAGAAAACTCCAATATTAACATCCTTTTAAAAGCTCGCTTATAAAAGAAGAGAGTATGTAGCGCACCAGTCCCCACTGTAGGAATCTGCAATACAGGTTACAATTTAATGAATGGTCACACGCTTTCTTGTCTTGCTTCAACTTCCCTCATTCTTAGCCTTTCTATTAAGCTCCTAAAAAATTAAATAACAAAAATAAGAGAGAGTGAGAATAAAATGACTGATTTGGTTTGTCCTTCAGGAAAAGCCTTCAGCTTAGCTTCAGGCTTTGTTTCCAAACTGTTTTAGATCACATAACAATAAAGCAGAAACATAAAACCAGGTTAATTTGCCACAAAATCTACTGGCAAATTTGATGGCATATTTCATAGTCACATGCCAACATCATCTGTGTGCTGGGTCTCTCAAAGAGGCAGTATGGCAAGTTGTTCAATGTTGCGCATCTCTAGGACAAGAAGGCATTCAGAAGAAAATAATAGGGTGCTTTGAAAGCACAGGATTGACAGAATTCCCATCTCAGTCCTAGTTCAGTGAATTGCCACTCTGTTGACATCTCAGATTCACTGTTTTCCTGCTAGTATTTCCTTGCTTTCAGAGATCAAAATGCAAACATCTGCTTGAGCTTTTTCAGAAGTTAGGAAACTTTAGATCTTTCTTTGATGTCATGCTTGATCTAACATGAGGATTTGAAGTTTTTTTTGTTAGAGTAGCAATAGCTGCACACCATCTGTTGGTAGCACCTGGAAGTAACATATATGTTGTAATAATAATAATGCAAAGAACTTTGTTGGTTTTTTACATTATTTTAAGTTGCCTCTCTCACCTCCTTCTGCTTCTCATTTTCTAATGCCCGAAGATTAAAAGGCAACTAGCACCTTTCCTCTATCCTTGCCCCTTCCTGTGGTACCATCACATTTATCTGAAGACCTCCACCCAGCACCTGAACCAGCATTACTGTTGGGCCTCCACAAATTTTTCGCCTTCATGCTTTGTAAGTATCTTTAGTGTTTTTGAAAGAGGTGGGCTGGGTTCAGTATAGCTCCTGTAGAGGCTCCTTTGCTGCACCTTGTCTCCCTGACAATGTCTGCTGCTACCTTATTTCCGTAGGGCTATCTCTCGGTGTCACCTGCTTCAGCATTGTCCCCAAACTAATACATGCAAGAGATCTTTGATATTAATACATCCCACCAGTGAAGTGTATATCAGTGCTTGGTAACTTGCTTGAGTGAGCTGACAGATTGGATCCACTATTGGATTACTGAGAAGGATATACATAGAGATGTGCAAAAGTCAGGACCACCTCTGTATATGCCATCCATTTCCAAAACAGAGAAGTTTCCTTTCATTGTCCCCGAACACTTGCATGTTTGATTGTTATTATGGAAACTGGGCACTCAAGATCATAGCACTGTTGTGGGAAGGATTTTCTAACAGAAATATATGAGGTTTTGGTATTGTGTTAAGGTACATGCAGGCTTGGGGAGAGGCCAGCACTATCTGTGTTAACAATTTTCCTCTGTGAAAGGTAACTGTCTTACAAATGCTTGTCTTAGAAAAATATAGACATACTGTCTAATTTTAAGTTTCATAAATATAGTTATTAAGAGCAAACGTGGCTGTTTCAACTCTAACTATTTGAACCCGATTGTTTTGAAAGATACATTTTTTCTGACTGCTGATCCTAACGAAAAAGAACAATACTGAGTTTAAAAGGTTCCTACCGATAATGCATTTTCATGTTTATAATCCCTAAGAATCTAAATCCGTTTTAGTTCATTCAGTGCCACAGGCTTTCACGGCTTAAAGCAGTATAGTTTATAATTAGCTAAGCTATGTCAGATACATGACAAACCTCCTAGGCCAACCCGAACATAATAAGAACTATGCTGGTATGTTCCCCATTGATATGACAACAAAGTGGTAGTTTTGACTTCATTTGTCAGTCTGCAGAGCTCTGGACTTCCTATTTATAGCAAGCACTATAAGGAGGTATGATGCACGCTGGAATGAAATTCAGTTCAAGACATCAGTAAGTGAAGATTTCACCAAGGACAGTAAAAAAAACAGTCTCAAAAATGAAGGCAGCAATTTAAGAAAAGAAAATAAAAGCCATGGCTATATTCCAAACCCACTTTGTTATTACTGATAGGTTTGAAAGATGCTGATGGCAACCACCAGAGCATAATAGTGATGGTGGCCTGTATCCCACAACTATAAAAAGCTTTGCTAATTCCGAGGAGCATTTCAAGCACTCTTGGGCTCAGTAAAAAGGGCAAATAACAGGCATAAGAAACTGTGAGTCTCTTATCAGTCTCTCTGGTCCACTGAATAATTGATTATAAAGATGGAAACAGTTCTTTTGGGCACTACTGAGAGACCCTCAGACCAGAATTAACTACAGGCTGTTTGTCAGGTCAAAGCTGCAACCTGGTCCACGTAGTCCAGCATCAGGAGCTCAATTTCCACATGTGGAACCACACTTTCAATGCTTTTGATATTCCTTTTATCTTCAAGTTATAAAACCCTCAAAGTTCATAGTCTACATTGCAACCAATAACAAATACCGGAACTTCTACAATAAATATGTATTTCTATATTATATAACATAACAGTGCACATATTTAAAGAGACAGAATATATACATTCAAGACAAGAAATATTTTAGAAGTGCATAGATGGATTTCTCCAAGGAATTTGAAAACATGGCTGCTAAATGCTAGAAATGCTGCTATACAACTAATTTAATGTAATCAGCACAACAACCTGCTGCACGCATTTTTTCCTGAAGTCCATTCAGAAAGGATCCCTTATAGAAGCTTGAAAGTAACAAATTTTGTACTGGAACCGCTTATTATTATTTAATGTTCATATTGAAATAGTTCTCTGTGATCCCATTTGCAAATGCCTACTATAAACTTATTTTGAAATTCACAGCTTTTCCCCATAGAATTTAGAAGATAAAACTAATGTTATAGCATATAAAATCTCCATATTATTTATTTTAAATACGAGATCTTAAGTTATCAATTAGCCCAATTAATATCAATATATCAATGTGCGTTTAACTTCTGAACATATGGATTAGCTATCTAATTTTCAGAATTCGAGGACTGGAGCATCTCCCTTACGAGGAGAGGCTGAGAGAGCTGGGACTCTTTAGTCTGGAGAAGAGAAGGCTGAGGGGAGACCTTATTAATGCCTATAAGTATCTCAAGGGCGGACTGAAGGAGGAGGGAACCAGACTCTTTTCAGTAGTTGCCAGTGAGAGGACAAGGGGTAATGGGCACAAGTTGGAACATAAGACGTTCCACTTGAATATGAGGAAAAACTTTTTCACAGTGAGGGTGACGGAGCCCTGGAACAGGCTGCCCAGGGAGGTCATGGAGTCCCCTTCTTTGGAGATTTTCAAGACCCGCCTGGACGCAGTCCTGAGTGGCATGGTCTGACATGCTCTGGGTGGTCCTGCTTTAGCAGTAGAGTTGGACTAGATGATCTCTATGGTCCCTTCCAACTCTAAAAATTCAGTGAAATTCAGTGAAATTCAGTGAAGTTTCACTAGTGAAAGAACAGGAATGGATATACTAGATCTCACTTAAGAAAGCAAATAGAATTTTAAACATTCTTAGAATTGGCTTTTCTATTGTATGATAGAATTGTCCTTATTCAGAAAACAATAGAATATAAATATCTACTTAATTGTTTGCATGAACTATGGCTTTGAAAATAGAAATAGCTCGCTTTCTTATAGTAATGTTGGGCAAACAATATTTGTCCTTCAGAACCAACTTCTTTCCTAATGAATTTACCATACAGCAAGCAAGAACACAACACAGCATTAACCTGCAAACTATAACTTTTATCTACACACTGTAAGACAAAAAACCTAGAGCAGTCAATTAGAAAATAGAAAAGCTTAACTCTAACAATGAGTGCCTTGGGAATACTTAAAGTAGGTGCCCTTAGCACGTTCTTAAGAGGATGGAGTCAACTAGCGTAGCCTGGTGATGAGACCAGCTCAAGTAGTTTTGAGAGAGCTCAGCCTGTACTTTGTCTTTGAGACAGGCACATGAAATACACCAGAATGACTTGTAAACAATTGCTCTGGTCTCCCAGTCTCTCTGGTCTCTGCTCTCCCATTGCTCTGGTCTGGCCGGATTTCCCACTTCTTGCTTTACTCAGAATTTGTGTCTCACTCTCCTGATGCCAGGGGATCCCTGGCTTTTTGTCTCACAGCCCTGTTCCACTCATCCTTAGCTGCTTTCTGAGATGGTAGAAACTTCCCTTTCTCCAGAGAGCTTTGCTTATTTAGTGAGAAGCAGCTAGAGCAAGGTGAATGGACAGCCTTCATTCCTGTGCAGAACTTAACACAAATAGGCAGTAAATCACAACCAATAAAGCAAATCATCCAAGACACCTCATTTTCTTTAAAGAGAAGACACTTCTATATTCTTTGCAGCTCATGTTACTTAATTATGTTTCAAATAGTCACTGAAATATTGGACAGCTTTTCAAATGTCTACCGGCTGTATTCTCGAGAAGAGTAATGACATCTAGTGACAAGACAGAAAATGACAGCTCTCTCTTCCCTGTGCAGGACTGAATACAAACCCACCTCTACTCTTGCGGAAAATATATACTCACCGTATCTTCAAGATTAATTGATTCTTGTGATAAAAGTCAGCAGAGATTATAAACCAAACAATAATTAGATCATCTGGCTTGCTTGGATATGTATCCAGCTGCATTTTAAATGCACAATATTTTAAGTTCACAAATTGAATGTCCCTCTTACTTTATCTTAAGATCTTATACCCTGGTGTGTTCAGAAAGCAGTAAATTATAATATGCACATGACAGACTTTTTTTAAAAGAACTAGCAAAAATTAGTGCGCTATTTATATATATTCCCTCTCTTCGCCCTGGCTCCCTTCAACATGGCTCCTACATCAGGAAAGTGCAGTTTTGTATTATTCTGTTCACAACATAAAGAATAACATAAAAGCTTGGAGGCAACATTGTAGATATAGATTAAAATACATGAGTTCAGGCAAAACTAGTGTCTGCAAGCTTTTCTGAACACTTGGGATTTTTTTCCCCAGAAGGCAAAATTTCTCTCCTAGTTTCCTAGACAGTGAATGAATTTCTGGGATATAAAATGTGTACTCATGTTTCTGCATGATAGTTCTTCTTAATATGGACCTGTATACAAATGCCTTTCTAAATTATGTATCTTTTCCAGCTCTTACTTTACCAACTTGACAACATAACATTGTGTAAAGCAATATTTGTACTATTTAGCAGTTCATTTTATGTTCTATTAATTATATGATACAAAACAAAGCACTGAGTTACATCACATTATTGTAATTTAATTGGCTCTGTAGTACCATGCTGGACTCGTTTACAGCTATCCTTAATCAGAAATTTGTTATAGAAAAACAAAATTCTTATTTTCACAGTACCTACATTATCTAACATGTGCTGTATATCATTTCACAGTTCTTTCATTTCTTCCTGATAAACTTTAAAATTCATCTAGAAGACTGTTTTAGTAGTGATCCAGTAATTTAATCCTCTATTTCCTTGTTAAAGAAAGATTGCACATGATATACCGGCCCGTTTTAGTTCAGAAAAGTAGTGGAACATATTACTGAAACATAGCCTTTTATCCCAACGGCTCAAGTATATTTCTAAATTCCATTGGGAAACTATGAAATTTAGACATGTGCAAATGTTGTTCTGAATAGTAGTAAAAATTAAAAGGTACTCAAATTTGTGCTGACGTTAGGTCACCTCTGTCCTGTTACACATATAAAGAACAATGCTGAAAATTCCTAAAAGTAAGCTTTTTTAAATCAGAGATTTATTTATAAGTGTACTTATTGCCATTAATAGAAGTGGGCAAAGATGTTTTGCCTTTCAAGTTCGCATCAAGTTTTAAACAGAGCAACTCTGCAGGGACTGAATAAATTGGTAAACACATCTCCTTTCATTTTAGTCCCATGCTGACTCCAAGAGCTGCACCAGAGAACTTCAGAAAAAGCATCGAGAACAACCACATTAGTAAATTCTTATTATAGCTGATGCTGTCAAAATAAAGCTTCTAGTTTAAAGATGTATCCAGCTGTTCTGTTTTTTTCTGCCTAAACAACGAACATTTAATTATTAATACAATTATTAATAAATTATTAATACAATTGATTACATAATTTAGATATAAAATGTATTGTTTCTACTGATAATGGAAAATCTGAGTTGGTAACTTAGTTGCAGTTTAAGATGATGATAAAATAATATAGTAGTAAAAACAATACCAGTTTGCCTAATAAGAAAAAAAATATTAAAGTAGGAGGATGTACAACTAATTACACAACAGCGACCATCTAATTTTCCACATAAGAAACAAAATACAAGTCATGAAGAAAATTTTAATTGGAACAGCTAAAGATGAAATGGCTTATTCAGTTAACTGGTCCATATGGTTGTTCAGGGTGACAGCAGCTATCTTAGAAAGAAACACAACCCATTTTTCTATACAGCTGATCAAATTTTACATCTATGGAATAAACAGAATTTTTCATTCATTTCAGAGTTCTTCAAGGTAAGACCCTTGGCTTGTAAAGTTACTTGTTTATAAAGAATATAAACATATTTTCTTTCTGTGAAACAGACTAGAAAAATTAGTAACCACAAAAACTGTTTATATGTCCACTGCTCAAGGATACATTTACATTTGCATTTTAGTTTGGCTCAGGAGTGCATTTTGAAGCTAGTCCACCTTTACCAGTTTGGTTTGCATAGCAGAGAAGTCCCGGTGCACAAACAAAATGCAAATGAAGTAAAACCAGAAGGTATGTACCAGGACTATGTACACAGTGCACTGTGGTCATTAGGACCTAACTAGAGTAAATCTGAAGTAAAACCCCTGAAATACAGGCAATGGAGACACTGGTTTCTCAGTACTGACTGCTTTAGGCTGCAGTAACCCCCCTGTTATGTTACTTTATTTCTAGTTAAGATACAGCCTAAGAGGTCTTTAAAGTTAACAATCCCTCTGAGCAAAGTCCTGACAAACATTGTGGATGTCTATGGTTGCACTGTAGAATCATTGGCTAATGTCTGTTTTATCATATACCATCATTCCAGTGATTGACAACTTCTTAGTAGAAAAGTCCCTACTACCTAAGCTGGATGAAGTTTAATTTTCAAATCTTCCTCTATACTGAAGCTGGGACGTTCAAAGGCACCTAGATATAGTCAGCTGCCTTCTCCCACTTTCCAGGGAGAGCAGGTCATGCTTTGAAGGCACAGGATAGGAGCAAATTCCTGAGGGATGACTGTGTGTAGGAATTTCTAGCATGGAACCTGCTCTGCAGTAGAAGTCCAGGAATCTCGTCCAGAGTGAATGTGGGGAGGGTAACAAAACACACACAAGCACACCCACACGAGAGTGCGCTTGTCTCACAGAAGAGTAGTAGTGCCTACCTCACCGACTCAAATCTTCAACATATAAAAAACATATACATACAGTTTAATACATGTCTGTGGGTCTCTGAATGTGGTGCTGCTTTCTATGACAGGATGTGCCTAGTCAGACAGGTATCAGTTTTAAACAGAGATTAAAATTTTCATTGCCTAGCAAATTTTCTTAATTTTCTCTCTATTTCCTAGTGTGAAGTGGAAATGTAACATAACAATACACTACCATTTTGTATGAATGTTTAAGCAGCTCATGTACTTACATATAATGCAGAGAATGATTCATCAGAACTACTGAAACGTAAAGGCTTCCGCTTTCTGATATGCGGAGTATTTCAGCCGTCATTTAGGTCTGCAGATATTGCAGTTAGTAAAGACCGCAGAAATTTCATCACTATACAATATTTCTGTGTATCATTTAGTTCACAATGTATTTAAAGATATCACTGGAACTATGCTTTAGATCACAAATACTCAGATAAGTGAAAAATTACATATATTTAACAATTTCCAACCATCTAAGAATGTTAAAGTGGTTTATAGCATCTGTTAATTCAAAAGTATAATTTTACATTGCAAATTAGACATTAGCAGCCTTGAATGTTACACTGTGATGCCTGGTTTTGTTTTAAAAAAGCCCTCAATATAGTTTGCTAGAATGCATCAGTAGAAGTCAGAATAATGCTTTCTGCAAATTCTAGCCAATCTTAAATGCCATATTTTGCCACTGAACACCATGTGACCTCTGGGTAAATAGCTCGCATTCTGTCATGTTCCTTAAAAATCTTCTTTCTATGCAAGCTTCAAGATCTTTGGAGGAAAGACCACAGAACATCATTGTATATTTATTAATTTGTTGCTATAATTTTTAATGCAGGTGTGAAGTTTCTGTTTTAAAATGGCAGCATTCAAGGTAATTCGTCTAACTTTAGATTTGCAGTAAAGTGGGAGTAATGTGCCAATATCAGCAAGTAAATAATCTGTACATTTTCTTGAGTTCTAAATGCCCGAATGTTCCACAGAAGTGCAGTGAGTATTGCCTAGGTTTGCCCTCATCTAAAGCAGCAAATGTCAAAGAGGACAAGAGAGTGCACTTTTCAACATGTTTCTACAGATCTCATCCAAAATCCAGAAAACACAGCAGAAAGATTTCATTAAACATAATAGCAATTCCTGATGACTTCAAAATGTCAAGACATTAAAAGGTTTTGCGAGTACTCACTGGACATATGAATTCACAGCAGGACACAATGCAAACACTCACCAAACTATGTATTTCTTCATAAATGGTACTTACCTAGAAAGAAAACAAACAGAAAAAAACCTTAAATGTCTATGTAGACACACTTACATCTTAGCACCCTAGAAAATGTCAGAGGTTCACAATATTGCACTCCCTTCTACAAAAGGTTCCAGTCAAAACGTATTCCTAGAATTACAACTTACACACCATTGGCCACATATAGTCACAACTACTTTTAGAAGAGTTCTCATGTCAGCTTTAGTTTTTAATTTCTCCTTCTTAATTTTGGAAAATCACCACTTTAAGGTCTACAAAGACTGGGAAAGTTTTGCTACTTACCCTACATTCAAGTTTTAAGAATCACTTACGATGCAAAAATATGTTAAAAAAAATACAAGATTCTAGCTACAAAATTAAATAATACAATAAGAACAGCTGTAAGAAGAAGAATTAGCATATTCCTAAGCAGGTTATTAAAAACATTAAAAGTTTATCTTTTTTATACAGCTTTATGCTTTAGTTTTAGATAATCCTACTCTGCAATTCCAACTCTTTCTACTATCACAGCTCCAAAAATTGTTCAAATATTATAAATATATAGTGCTAAATATCATTGTTTATTCATAGGTCTGGGTCTTCAATCACATGTTTTGCCTACCTCTGATAGAGTACAAAAAAACCCTCAACATATCACATAGACATGGCCAACTTCATAACGCTTTAGTCCTCAAATACCCAGTCATGTGACATAATCAAGAGTGGATAAACATGATTAATCTTGCCCTTTAGAGTCATTTCATACCATTAAGTCATGTGGCATTCTGTTGTTTTCAGTTCTTTCAGAGGGGAGGGAAAAAAAAACCTGGTGAAATTTCATAACTGGTAGGAACTTCTACCTGTAAATTTCCTCCCTGTGCTTAGACCAAGGTCACCAGAATGTGATTGTGTGCTACACTTGTGTAAAATAGACTCTAAAAAATTGTATGCATGTGCATACAATGAAAAAAAGAATCCCAACTAAAACCCAAAATCAAGCTTTATGCCCAAGTACTGGAATTACTGCATAGGGTTGGTCCATGCTCTGGTACAGCTGTTCTAAATTATTTTCTGTTGCTGCACACAAATGTTTCCATACCTATGTGTCTGCAGGCATAATAAAATCAGCTATTTCCAGTAGTTCACAGCAACAAAGTCCCCTGAGCATTTGTTAGCTAAAGAAAGGTTTCAGTTTCTGTTCAAGCTAGAGGTAAGAATAAGATTTGATATAAAACGTTTGTTATGACACTGGCAAATGTAAGACTGTTTAATTTGTTTCACATCATGTTTTATTGGTTGTGAGCTGCTTCTGCACAACAAAACACAGTGTCAGGGCCTACATGAAACTAGGCTCTATTACATATTTATGAATTAGCAGTGAATCTGCTGCAATGGGTGTTATAATCATGTGCCCAGTAATCTGGTTACAGTAGTAGTTGACCTTGCTTTTCCCTTTTCCTTATCTAGGCTCTATAACACAAATGTACCACTTTTGCCAATGTAGGAATTTTGTGGTTCAAGCAAACATGACCGTCTATGCATGATGTGCATGACAAAGCTGGAAAGACGTGTGTATATTTTCAGAAAAACCTTCTTGCCTTGCTGACTCTCCTCATCACAGTCACAATATACAGCCAGAACAACAGCCAGAAAAACATCAGACAAAGGTGACATTTGATGAAGGAAAGATACTACCCCAAACACAAACTGAGAACAACAGACATATGCATTCAAAACAGTAGACAGTCCTGGTCCATGCAGTCTCTTATAATTGTAATCATTGTGATAACAGAATTGGAAAGGTATTGGAAATGTATCCTCAAGGCTGACAGACGTTTGAGTTTAGGAAGGCTTGGAAAAGGCATTGTAACTCAGCATTTTCCATTTCAGCCATTGAAAAACTGTTAGCCATTAAAAACCCCTTTAAAGACAACAAATGTCACCTGCAAAAGTTAGAGTTGCCTTCAAAAAATCCTCGGTCCAGGTATCAAATATTTGAAAATTTTTTTAAAAAATTATACTATAAACTGTCACAAATGCCTTTGTTTTTCTAAATACATGCACAATTTATATAATTCTAAAGAAAGAAATATCAAGTTGACATTCTTAATCTATATCTAACCCATTTACATGGATTTTTGATCTGGATGGCGGTTATATAGGACATGACATGCTCTAATAGAAAAAAATCCCATAGAATTCAAGGATTCCTGGAAAGAATGATTTTATCAACTTCTTCAGCATTTTCCAAGATATCAAGCCCCATATGTAAGTCTTAATAGGCTGATAGGTGTGCTTGCAGCATATAGCTGTGGAAACTTGCACCTATATCATGGAAAACTCATCTGCAGAGACCTGGACACAATCTATGTGCTTGTGAAGATCAACCATATTATCTCAGTACTTTTTGCTGACCGTCCTGAAGTCTAAAAGCTAGCTTACAGCCAGATTGCATGAAGTGCTCACTAATGATTACTGAATATATCCACAGATAACAAAAGTAATTTTATGATTTTTTAAATACCAAAGAAAAAAAAATGAAAAAAGAAAATAAAAACCCAAAAAAAACCCCTTCTCTTGTATTCCAGTTCTCAAAAATTGAAAATCAAATCAGAAACTCTAATCGGGTCCTTGTCAGTCCTGAAATATCCTAATCCAATCGACCCTGTACAAAACTCTACATGAAAACCCAGATCTACCTAACAGTACTCATATGCTTAGATAGCACTGAAACCTGATCATCGATTAATTTAGTATAGAACAATAGCAATTTTTAATAGCTCTAGGATTTGTGAGTTCAATTTATTGCAACTGATATAGCTTAAAAGTTTGTCTCAGTAAGCAATGGCCATTCTACCTACACAGCTGTGCCAAGAAAATTTACTTCCATGCTGCGGGTCTTCTGTCATTCCATTTTTGTATCATTCTAGATAACAGTGCAACAAGTATGCATAAGTGTACTGTGGGTCTATAAAACACTATTAATGTTTTCACAGATTGTTCCATATGAATTTTTGAGGCAAAGAGTACTTTTTCCAGCGTATGTTATATAGTACTGAGTTAACTAAGCATTTAAAAATATTAATAATTTAAAGCTGTAGGTGGACTTTCTTTGTGGCTGATAGGATGGTAAACATTGAAATATTATCATCCTTTCATATCAGCCCAAGTGTTGTGTTCTTCATTGTTACCCAACCAAGTGTGGTTTTCTTTGTGGCGGCTCTATTTTTTTCCCTTAAACATGAATCTTAACTTTTCTAATTTCTCAAAAACTCAAGGACGTTTGCATTTATCCTTCTAGGAAACAACATTAACAAAAATCCAAAAATTACTTTGGAACATTAGAATTCTATAAGGCTTATCAGAAATTAAACTAGTTTAGCCGAATGTTTCATGTTCATTTCGTGGCATTAAAAGAACCTCAAAATTCTTTGCAAACTGCAGTGACTGATTAATTTAATTGTGTAGAGATGACAGAAACCATAGGTAAATTAACCAGAAAGAACCAGCATACATTTTCTATATCAACTTGTGCAAGGGTGGTTTGTTGGTTTGTTGTTTGTTGGGTTTTTTTAATTCTAGCTTTGAAAACATTATCATTAATGTTTAAACATAAGAAAAACGGATCTTTACAAAGCATACTGAGGTTTACAAGATCAGGAGACATGAATGTTAAAGTCTGCCAACAAAATGACAACATAACTGTGCAATGTATTAGACATTATGCAACAAAAAAGAATTATGAGTTTAGTCTATATAAAGGACTAATTCTGCTTCATTAAACCTAGGCTGTTTGCTTTCTTATGAATTATTAAAACTCGAAAATACACTATAAAAATAATGCAAATACTTAGGCGGAAAATTATACGTCCAAGGAGTTATTTCCTTCCAGATTACTTTACTAAGGGCTTTATAGATATTATTTATTTATTTTCTCCCTTATTTCTAAAATAAGGGCTTCCAACTAGCCTGAGCCTCACTGCGTACCTACTGAATTTGCAGTAAAATAAATAGGAGCCGAGAAACTATTACCAGTCCACAGACATGACCCCACTGTCACACCTGCATTATGTATCCTCTTTTAGATGTTAAAACCTCAAGTGAAGGCTGTTGTCTCTCACTGGCCGCTTAGTTCTTAGTATGTGCAACTACTTGAAGTAAATTAGGAGGGAACAGTTGTTGAATATTATTGATACAAAAAGATGGGTAATTTTTTCCTATGTGAGCCTGAATTTTGCATGTTCATTCTGATGACATGCATTCAGAGTTGTTAGCATTGTAATACAAATATTTCTGTTGCTATTTTCTTCTGCTGCTGGAACTACAGGCAACAGTATGCATCATTGTGTATTCCTAAAAGCAATAGAAATTAACTACGTCCTATACTATCCCAGAAGATACATTAGTTGCAAGAGAACAGGTAGGCATTTCTGAAAGTCCACAGGAAGCCCTCTGCTACTGATGGTATTGATCTTTTCATGTCCAAACCAAACGTCGTGTCTTAAAGGGGGGAGGGAGGAAGAACATGCAAACTGAATTACTTCTTTTTTTCTTATTGTTTGTGTATGACATTCTCCAGGAAATGAAAAATAATCATCATCCCCCCAACAAATACTTTGCCCTGCACAAAGTCACCTGAGCAGGAGAGGTTTCTCTTCCAAGAAGTCTAAGAACAAGACAACACAGAATTTAGATTTCCTTAATCTCAGTGTTATTCCATAACTTCAGGTATAGTCATTATCTATTACACGTTCTATTACTTGGTCAAAAACATTAAAAAAACCCAAAATCTCAGAAGTAGCTACAGAAATTCAACTTTTCAAAACACGTAAACCAATCGTATAACTTTCTACCAATGAAATGACTGCCTTGGCAGATGAGCAGAGAGCAGTGGATATTATCTGCCTCCACTTCAGGAAGGCTTTTGATGCTGTCTCCTGTAAGGTCTTCACAGAGAATCTGATGAGGCATGGGCTGGATGAATGAACAGCGAGGTGAACTGAAAAATGGCTGAACAGCTGGCTACAGAGGGTGGTGATCAGTCACATGAAGATCAGTAGCTAGCAGGATACCCAATTCCAGGCATCAACACTGGATCCAATCCCGTTCAACATATTCATTAATGACCTTGATGATGGGGCAGAGCGTACCTTCAGAAAGCTTGCTGATGACGCAAAACTGGGAGGAGTGGCTGATACTCCCAGAGGATCATGCTGCCATCCAAAGGAACCTCAATAGGCTGGAGAAATGAGTAGACAGAAACCTCATGTAATTCAACAAGTTCATTCAGCAAAGTTCTGCACCTGGCAAGGAACATCCCCAGGTACCATTACATGCTGGGGGCCACCCAGCTGGAAAGTAACTGTCCAGAAGGCCCTGGACGTCATGGTGGACACAAAGTTGAATGTGAGTCAGCACTTTACCCTTATGGCAAAGAAGGTTCATGGTCTCTGCATTAGGAGAATTGTCAGCAGGTGAGAGAGGTGAGGCTCTGCTCAGCACTGATGTGCTCACACCTGGAGTACTGTGTCCAGCAGAAGAGAGATATGGAGCTACTAGAGACAGTCCATTGAAAGACCACTAACATGATCAAGAATCTGGAGCATCTGTGTAGGTAGAGCCTAGAGTTTAGCCTAGAGAAGAGAAGGCGCTGTGGTATCTTATCAATTTGTACAAATACTTGCAGGGAGGTTATAAAGAAGATGGAGCAAGGCTCTGCCCAGTGGTGCCTAGTAACAGGACCAGAGGCAACAAGCACAAACTGAAACACAAGAGGTTCCCTCTGAACATCAGTAAACACTTTTTTTACTGTGAGAGTGACCAAGTACAGGCACAGGTTGCCCAGAGAGGTTGTGGAGTCTCTGTGCTTGGATACACTGAGAAGCCCTCTGGATGTGGTTTTAGGTAACCTGCTCTAGATGGCCCTGCTTGAGCATGGGGGTTGGACCAGATCACTTCCAGAGGTCCCTTCTAGCCTCCACAATTTCTGTATAAAACCAGATTGAACAAATAACTCTAATTTCCATTTAATAGGGAAAAATTCCTCTTCCTTCTGGGAATAGACTAGATAAATTATTACATCCTTTTGAATGCCTTTTCTACAAGACTTCTTATGCTTACCAAAGAGCTTCTCGTTTTTGGCCTGTATTTTGCTTATTTTAAAAGGAAGCACGTAAAAGGACTAAACCCCATATATTAGTTCTTTAAATGATTGGGATTTTTAAAAAAAAAAAACTGATTTTTTTTCCTCCTTATTTATGTCCTACAGTCTACTCTATGCATTAACTGTCTGTTTTATACTTCTCCTTCTTCAACAAATTCATTTTCTCTAGAATATAATTGCTCTGTGGCCTTTTTGGCATTTGTAGAATAGTACTGTGGCCCTTCTGGCATTTGTATAACAGATGAAAAACAGCCTCAAATATGACAGCAGTAGATAATATGATCAATCACTTCCACAAGTCTTTCATTTCTTTTTAATGGTACTGTTCTTTCCATCTTCAGGAACAAGAAAATACAATGTGTCAGTTACCTACAGAAAGTGTTATTTTCGCACTCTTTCAGCTATGATATACAAAACCTCCAAGGAGATTTTCACCAAAAAGAATCCACACTTATAGGTTTGAAAGTTTTTTTTAAAAGCCTTTTAGTTACACAACTTATACATACACTTATACATATGAGATGCCTCCTATAACATCAAAAAACCAAGAGATATTAAGAAGAAAACTTACAGTATGGTTCCACGCTTTTTGTATATTTGCTACATATAGATGTTCTGCCTCAGATTCTGGCCTAAATTATCTTCTAGACCAACAGAAAGTTGCCTTATTTCAGTGTTAGCAATTCTGTATGGGGCTACTTTTAAGTGTACTCAAGAAAATATGTAGTTAAATGAATATCGTAGATTAGCAACACATATTATGTTTCACCTCATATAGTAGAATGATAATTTAATCACAATAATGGACTAAAATATATATACAAAAATGGATTTGTTTCAAGTCTTTGTTCTGCTAATAACAGATTAGCAGAATCTAATTACCTTACGCAAGAAAATCCAAGTCACAGTTGAACTTCCTTTAAGTGTTATAATTATAATCTACATTGTTTCATGACTCACTTTTTATAACATAGTGCTGCAATACTGTTGCTCAGCAAAACTCAAATTACTTCTGTATAGTATTTTCTTTCCTTTTTGCACCAGTGATCATAGAAAGGCACATGAGACTACATAGGTGGATCAGCTTTGGGGAGGTAGGACCTCACAGGCAAGTTCAGGTAACTGGGCTCAACCCAAAAGCTAAGGAGTCCCTCATGCTTACCTACCTATTTCTTTCAGGTAATTGAGTAAAAGCAACAGACTGCTTTTTCTCTCTTTTCTTAGAATCATTGTCTTGCACTTTGTATCAATATATTCCTTTACTATTACTAACACATTGTATTACTAACACCCAAACATTCCACAACCTGATTTATGGATTAACTCTTTTAAAACATCTCTAAAGTCACTAATCTTGTCTTTTACGTCCCAAAGCCATTTGCAGAGAACTTATTTGTATGCATAACAGTGTCTGATCCCCTTGAAATGCCTGTTTCTGTTGCTATAGAGGGTTCTAACTTCTTTCAAAATAAGTTTGTGAACCTTCATATTGTGGTCTCATTATCTTTGCACTGGTAGCCCAAATGACAAATTGAGCTTTGGTCTAAGCATCCATCTACAATAACAGAACCCTAGGCTAAATTCTAGGATGCTACAATTCAAAGTATCTGGCAAGCCAGGATGTATAAATTAAAGTTCCAGTTTTGCTGGGGCTCAGGCCAGCAAAGCGGAGGTGGTGTGGTTACTAACAATCTTCTGAAACACAGACAAGCCTCCCCGGGGTAAAAAGTTTTTGCAAGTTTATTGCTCTGTGCTTTTTGCTCACATGCTCATTTTTATGATGCAATAGATGTGAAACAATGCAATATAGCTTGCTTTCTTAGTAAAACAAGAGTAAGTTCTCACATCAACCAAGGCACTGCATTCAGAGTGGGTGATGATTTTTTAAACACACCACAATACCTGGGTTGTCCAACAAAATCTCACTTTTACCAAGGATCATATTTCTATGATACTTTTGTTTATTTTTTTTAAGAAAGAAAAAGGAGAAAAGAAAAACAACACCCTCTCATACACACCCCAAACACTCTTTTTCCTTTTCCCCGGGAAGCTCTTTATTTCCTTCTGTTTTACTGACCTGCTTCTCTGCCAATAGACTCTCAAAGAGAGAGGGAACGTAACTCAGGAAGATTTCATGTCTGCTATGCGAAGTGCAACAAGAATGACTGCAACCCTCTTGTCTTCCTTCAGCCCTTGCTAGAATTTCCTGTTCTTGCTTCTTGCTCACTTAGAAGCCAGCTTACAAAACTTACAAAAAGGCTGCAAATCTGGTCTTTTCAAATGCATTTCTCAGCAGAGCTGGAAGGAGAGAGTGAGGCTAATTCCTACCACATTTTTCTGCCTAAAGCTGGAGTAGAGGGTCCATGCAAGCAGTGACTCGTAGAGGGGACCAGGGAAGAGTAGGACCATGCAACGCTGAACATAGACCAACTTCCAAAGAGCTGCACAAAGCACAGCACAACACTGGTATCCCAAATGCTGGTTTTGTGGTTAAATACTGCCATATAGCTTTATACTGTGTAAATATGCTTAAACGGGACACTAATAATACTGGAACATTGGACATCGGTGAAAATCATAAGGAAAGCAGGGGACATGCTGTAAGTTCACATAGTAATTTACTTCAGTTTAACATGAGCTGAAGTCATAAGAGCTCATCAGTTGTTAATTAATTTTTAATTAATTGTTAATTCAGACATCCTGGTCTGCTAATAAATTTTTAATGTGTAGCCCTTTTTCAGGATCTCTCAATCCAGAGTATCCTATGTGATGTAATCAATGTGGATTAAAGAGGATATGCAGCAGCAGCTACTGACACTTTATCTTGCCATTCATTAAAACCAACTTGCAGTGAACATATGCTTTTTATATATGTACAAAGCTACAGTTCTACGAATCCATAACTCAGCTGGATAATTTTCAACTTCTGATTTAATTCCTTCTATTTTACATATTTAGCCCATACTCTAACCCAGCCAGGTTAAAGGAAAGAGTATTAATTTGCTACATAAAATGCTAAATATGCATAAAATATTAACAGAGAAGGTGCAACATAAACCATTTAATAAAAATAAAATCTTTGCAGATGAAGGCAGATAGAAAGCCAGTGAATTAATTTTCATTTTCCACCTTTAAAAAACTGAGCAGAATATGAAAGCGTTGTAAAGTAATAATTTAATTTTGTTTTTATGCCTTCTGTAGTAGACTCAACTTTGTGTTATAAAACTATCCTGAAAATTCCTTTAAAAAGAGAAAACATATGACAAATACCTTTTCAATAAAAGAAATACTAAAAATAAATGAACAGTACTCAGAGAAAATTTCTACTGGTCTCCAATCGGCTTAATCGCTTTCTGAAATTCCTGGGAATGGCATTTCTACCTGACAGCATGCTACTGCCTCCCTGCTTGCTGGTCTTTAGAATAGAAAATCCTCCCTTTTTCCTTGCACATTTCTGATGCATGTCACACACATGCTGAGCTAAAGTACTGTGGAAAACGACAGTGGATTTTACATTATTCTACAAGAAAAGCATTTTTAAGAACAAAAAAAGCAGCAGTGGTCCATACCCTACGCAATTCTTTCTTGAACCTTCTTAATCTGACTCTATTGAATGTCAAATAACAGCCCATTGAACAAAGGCAATATAATACTCCCATTTCCTAAAAATTGAAGTGATGGAATTATAAATGTTCTTGAAAAATTTCTGCTCTGTAATTATTTAATGACCAAAAAAATCAGCCTAGGCAAGAGGGACAGCACAGTATTTTCATTTATTTTCTGCAATATAAAAAAAGGCTAGTCTTAGTAATAAAAGAAGTATAAAATATTCCCAAACCTCTACAAGTTGCCTTGGCAGTCTTGTATAGTTCTCCACCCCAGCCCCAAAACATGTATTAAATTCTTTGGCTTAAACACAAAGAAATGTATACAGGTACATTTAGGACATAAGTCAATCAAGTAAAAGTGATAAATCAAATCAATCAAGTTAACAAAGAGCAAAATATTTAAACCACGTCTTACCAAGTTGTTTTATTTTCTTGGAAAAAGTTTGTTAGCTATGATTTAGGCTCCCATGTGCACCCTTTATTTATCTTTTCCTCATCTTAGTTTACCCAGTGCTGTTATAAGTAACAAAGATTATAAGACATGATATTGTTCCCACTGAAAGCAAGTATAAATTCCTTCAAAAGAAGAAGAATTAGCTAGTGTTCTCTTTGGACACACAACGATGTTAACTCAACAGAATTTGAGGCTGATGCAATACTGTCTAGAAAGAAGATAATCAATACTCAGAATATATGCAAATGACTCAGCCAACTCGGGTGAGCAAGTAAAGTCTTCACAGGGGCTGTTATTAATTACTGAAAAGTATTAAAAGGAAGGAAAAGATTTCTTGCCCCTGATACAGTCAATTTCCACACTTAAGTGTTGGTGCATAATTTCAGCCACAGATGACAGCCCTGAATTCATACTAACAGCTCTCAAAATATTTCTTTTCTGGTTGGAGATAATCTAAGTTACACTGGTTGGATACAGACATACAAACAACTCCCCAGTCACACACATACACACAAATGCAATGTCTCTGGGTTGGACCGTAAGTTCACCTAGCTGGATTTTTACTCTCCGATACAGGCCACAAA
>JAHREE010000379.1:2953129-2971432 GCA_033628505.1 Tringa tobata
TGATTGCATAGAGAAAATTTATTCCCCAAGCGTGTATAGTTCTGGGCTCAGCTTGTGGGAGGAGGCCTGTTCAGAGCCATGGATGTGGTATCACACTCTCCGAGCAGCAACACTTCACCATAAAGTGATCCTTTACCAACAAACCCAACATACCACCCACGCCCTTATCCTACATGTTCAGACCTGGTCTTTCTCTGGCATCCTTGGTCTCTAAGAACCGAAAGCAGTGCAGTTCAAAGAACAATAAGGTCTCACTGCTCCAGTATTTATGCTCTGNGAAAGCAGTGCAGTTCAAAGAACAATAAGGTCTCACTGCTCCAGTATTTATGCTCTGTTCAATGCCTGAGAAGAGTCAGTTTCCAAGGAAATTGTTTATTTTGCCATGTTGCTGTTAATTCTATACATTTGTTCTCCCCCCAAATAAAATAAAACTTCTGCATTGGTCATCTAAGTTGGTCAGAAACAAACATAGATAGATTGTGTTTTCTGAACAAAGTGATTTCCATAACTGATTGTTGAGTTTCTGACTGGGTGGATTTTTATAATAAACAAAAAAATAAATTCAAAGCTGTACAACAATATACTTATGTAATTGAACTATGTACAAAAATACTCTCAGGTTAAGATTCACTTCAACAACAGCAACAAGCCAATTTCCTTTAATTACACTTGAAGATGTAAATGGTTTATTTCTGTTTTCTCGCTCTCCTTTTGCTTATTTATTTATTTATTTATTAGATTTTGCCCTTGTCTTTTATTCCTGATTTGACTTTTTTATTATTTTAGTCAACATGGGTTCATTTCACCATTGCATGCATGCATGCATTCCTGCACTGGCAAGAATAACTGTTCATGCATTTATGATTTTTTTGTTAAGATGTAAAGAAACATAATCTACATTTAAGAAAATAATATTGACATTTATGTTGGACTTAGGATATGGAAAAAGCTTATTTTCAAAACAATACCCTTGGAAAAATCTATTGATTGTAATTTCTTTTAGCAAAGCTTTCATAACATCTTAGCCACCTCTCCCTCAACATTCTTCACATTGAGGATATAGCTAGCATCACATTCATTTTGTATTTTATTTTTTTCCCCAGAATGCAAGAGAAAGATAATGTGAATCATATTGAAGCTCCAATAAATTCTTTGAGCTTGTTATGTTTAAATTATTTTGTTTTTAAAACATATTCTTCACTTTTTTTTTTTCTTTCTCCTCAAATTGAAACAATTTTAAAACACCTCCTGAAGAATCTCTGGTTTTCATAGTACTGCAATATTTGCATTGTCCCAGCTTGGATTTTTCATTAATAATATTTCTTTGCCACAATCCACATACCCCTACTTCATGCTGGAAGAAAAATATTTTGGGCTTCTAATGTCAGTATAGAAACAATTAGAATAAGAACTTTTTCTTTTACTTTCTTCCCCACTTGCTGTTGTTTTCAGAGCTGTAGAAACAAAATAATTTCTTTAGACAATGTCAGTGAGTGTTCTGCACAAAATTCAGAGGTCTTACAGGTCTATAGGTGCAGAAGTAACAGACATGGAGGTCTCAGGAAAGTTATAACCCTTACAAGACACCTTACCTTACCAAGAGGTGTCAGAATACAAAGAAATTGCCCACTTTGCCACATTGGTCTTAACCCCTTATGTACAGAATGACTGACCACACATATGAAACACATTTCATTGAAAGCAATGCCATCACTGACAAGTGTGGACTAGTTGCCACAGTTGTGAGTATGGAAAAACATATAAACAAGAAGCAGAATGTAAAAATAAAATAAATTAAAAACTCAAGAGAATATATACTTAGACTTTACATTTCCAAATTTTAAATTCTTTAATATTTAATTTGTATGTCTATTTTCTGAAGGTGATTTTTGAGTTCAGATCTTCAGTCTAGCAGAGAAAATAGAACACTGTGTCTTACAAACATTAAACTTATAAAAAACCAGTTTTAGATTCCAACTAGTCACCATAGCCCTTCCAGTTGAGTCACTGATAGGTAATCAATATCTAAATATGCCAAGATGAGCCAAGACTTCTTTGGTGGAAAAGATCCACCTTTTTTTTTTTTTTTTTTTTTGATCCCAGAGGGCTTAGATTATTTTTAAGTAAGATAAATTATATTTAAAACAGAATATTTAAAATAACATACTAAACACCTGGAAAATACAATCCCACAAATGCAAACAACTGTGTAACTTCTGCAATGTTGCCTGTTAGACAGCTACCAATATTTTCTAGATGTGTTAATATACTTAGGTGTTTTGTGGCTCTAGCACCCCAACATGAGAAAGTTCATTCATCTTCCTGTCAATCTCTATTAATGCAGGTAAGAAAGGTCAATACAGTACAGTTAAGCTTGCAGGAGAGTAATGAAGGAGACATCATAAAATGACCTTTTTTTTTGCATTACAACATCAACAGCAAAACACTGAAACCCCCCAACCTACACTCAGATATTGCTTACAGAAAAGGATATTAAGATTGTAAGACAGTTTCTCAAATGCTAAGAAACACCAGAATTGTTTCTCCAAGCAGCCATAATTAGCCCACTCTGTACAGCCTGCATTATGATTGACAGAGGTGCTTTTTAACAGCCATCTTTTCCATGAGACCTGTACTTCTTTAGTTGAGCCAAACAGATCCATTTTACATACAGAAAGAGAGGTAACAATCTGTTGCCCTTCGGTTTTTGCAGACACTGGAAACTGCAACAAGCAAAGGAGGGAACACATGCTTTGTATTTTAACAAAGAAACTGTTCTTTGGCCTTTTCTCCACTCCTGAGGATGTCTACACCTTTCTCAAAGCAGGCATGCTGTTGCATTGCTGGCACTTTCTGGAATTGGACAGAAGTAAGCTTTGAAGTGCATAGTCAAGGTTAGTGTGGCATATTGCTGAACTGGTAAGTTTGATGGCAAGCAAGATAAATGAGTTCAAATGTACTTATTGTACTCAACTACACTAATGTTACAGTGTTTTGCTACAGATCAGTGGGTAATCTTACAATTGCACGGAAAAAGCTCCCAAAGCTTGCATTGGTTTTGTTTCTGCTACAGTTAAAAAGTTCAAAACAAGAACAATGTTTTCGTAAATTCCTACAATACCTGGGATGTTGACACTACAAGAAACTATAAATGGATATTTAATATTTAGAAGATGAAAAGTGAACACTGTCTTGATCTGTAAGGAATGATAGCATTTCATGCTTGGAAAGCATTGGAAAAATATTAAAAAAACATTCCTGAAAAATATGTTTTATTTCAAATATTTAGTAATTGGGACAATAGAGTACAAACAAGTCTGCTGAGTCCAAAACATGGGTGCTGATGGCAGACCTAGGTTTAAAATCCCAGGATATTTTGTCCCAGTCTCACAGTATATCCACAAGACTATGTGTCCCTCAACTTGAATTTGCTTGCCAGTCTCAGAAAGCGTAGACTTATTTGCCTGTTATTATTTTGAGTGGGACTTGTATTTTCGTATTTTGTTCTTTGAATCATAGAATAATTTAGGGTGGAAAAGACCTTTAAGATCACGTAGACCAACCATTAACCTAACACTGCCAAGTCCGCTACTAAACCATGCACCTAAGTGCCACATGTATAGGCACTTATATTTGATGGAGAAATTTATATATTTGGTGAAGAAATTTTTCCTAATACCCATCCTAAACCTCCCCTTGTGCAGCTGGAGGCTGTTTAATCTGATAGCTTGTTTGATCTGACAAGCTCATTCTCTAGAGCTCCATGATTGTTGCAGACAACAATCACACAGCAATCATGCTTGTATTTCAATGGAGTAAAATAGATGCTTAACTGCAGTTTATAATTTTGTTTTCCATTGTGACCCCATAGTGGCATCACTGTGATGTCATAGACTGAGTTAAGTGGGACACCATGATTTTTTCTGCTGATTTAAGTCCTCCTCAATAGGTTATTTATTTAATCACAAAAATCTTTCTCAAATGTTAAAGCTGCACTTTACAGTTCCCCTTGAAAAATTTAGAGGTTCCCAAAATTAATCTCCTACTATGTTGGTCAAGTCACTTCAATTTTTTTCCTCCTCAAAACCATTTAAACAATTAATAATTAATTATTAGATGTTATAATTTAGAACACTATTCAAATAAATGAATGGAGCAGAAACAGGTTTTATATAAATGCTTCCTGATCCTACCCAAAGACTTTTACTCAGAGGAGTGAGTCACAATCTACAAGCTTAAACAATGTTGTATTAGTCTTTTTATAGAAAAGCTAGGCTTTTCTCTGTGTAGTTACAAATAAGGAAATTAATTAACCAGAAGATTTTATTTTTTGTGGTAGTAATTTTATTTTTCACACCATTAAAAGTATTTTTGAACCATACCACATTTTATACTAAACATGATACTAGCTATTTTTATAAGTCATTGCATGAAAGTGCAGTAAGACTCAAGTACCATTATTTTAGGGGCAACAAGGCTCCTGAAAAGGTGAACCAACTTCAACTTAGTACTAAAAGCCCTCATATAACTATGTAATCATGTAACTATGTTAGGATGAGCATGAAAGCAATTAAGAAGTCTTTAGAGAACTACTGAGAAATTAATTTGCCACTGTTGTCAAGTAGCACACAGAAGAATGCTTTGCTAAAGCAACAGCTATTATTACTCACTCTTTAAACTGGGTGATAATAGCCAAATAACAATGGTGTTCCTGTCAAAGTAGTCTGAAATTAGACGGTCATTTACAATACTGTCCATGGTCTGCATAATAACCCATCGGTCAGCATACTGAGGCATCATCAGTCTTCAAGGAGACAAAAAGCGAGTCAGACAGTTCCCGTGGCATTCAGTCAGATGACTTTCATATAAGCCCTAGCACTACAATACCTGCTTTTCTCCAGCCCCTCTAAGCCTCACATCGTAATGTCACTGAAGAGGCATTACTACTAGCTGGTCGAGTTTTGCCCCTTACTCTTATGAGTGTAACTTATCTGCATTCAAATACTCCAAATCTAGTTGGCCTGCTACTTCCAGGATTTAATCTCAAGTTACTTACCCAAGACTACTTCTTCATGAAGTCTCTTTGCCTTACTGTCTGCAAAATGTAATACATATAAGCAGACTACATCTTTGCAAAAGTACCCTAACCTTCAGAGTAAAATTGGGTGCTTCCACTATGAAATAATATATGTATTATATATATGTATAATAATATATGCAAAAATTATTCAAGATTAGTTACCTTTGCAGAATCTATGTAATGTGATAAGTCTAGTCCAAGGTCTAAACATCCTTAAAAGCCTTAAATAACATTTTATATAACTACTTTGTTTTATGAATGAAGACCGTATCAAAGAAAATCCATTGGTAGCTATGTCATCCCTCTGTTGAAGTATTTGACTTCTTTCACTTTATTTTCACTTCCTTTCACTAAAATTTGGAATAGTCCTAGTCTTTTCTGACATAGGCTTAATGAACTTTACAATCAACTTATCTAAGCATAAGTTTTTACTTAAGCTACCATATGCCACCTTATTTGTTAGTAAAGAGAGGATCGCCTTTACAGTATCAGGGGATTTCCATTTCAAAGTCATTCTTTTTTATCTTCTGTATAACTCCCTCTATGGCAACTAAAGCATAACCTTCTATTACCAAAAGGGTGTGGATGGAAACAGCAACTATTGAATGGTTCCAGCTCATAGCACAAGCTTATATCCAAAAATATTACCAAACAACTTTTTACAGACCAAGGTCACTTCACGTTTTTACCTGCCCTTACTTTCTGTATGTACTTTAACACCGATGCTTCACTGTGTGTGTTCAAATAATTGATGACATTTTTATAAGGCTTTTAACCATGAATAAATTTCTTTTATTTATTTTTGATTAGTAATGATCTTTGCACTTTGAACATGCAAGTAGCAGCTTGCAGCAAAGCCACAACACACAAAGCACTTTTTAAGGTATGTCTAGAGCAACTCTGTAATCAAATGCAGTGTGTAGTCCACAGAACTAGATAGCTCTGAGAATATATGGAGAATGAAAGACAGAGGCTTTCCTCCCTGGACTGGGCTGAGATTTTATTTTTATAAAATATATGTGAAATAAGCTTCACATCAGAAAAGGAGCTACTCAGCATATCAATGGCTTTTTCAGCAGAAGCTCCAAGGACTGAAGGGGTTGTGAAAATCCCCTTCAGTGCTGTCTATACAGTCTAGTTTAATTTACAAATTAAAAGTTCTTAGTAATGAATCACAATTCTAAACAATTCATTGGACATTAAGATGAAACTATTTTTGTTTAACAGTTTAAAGAGAAATTCATTAAAAAAAATAATTTACTTTTAGTGACACATTCCCAAAGGTTCATAAGGCATGTCCTTTAAATTCAACAGCACCAAGATGAAGTTCTACATTGTAATATGCACTCTGAAGGAAGCAGAGATTAAATCATCCTCCGAGAAGCCTTACAATTAAAAAAACCTCCAAGACTGTTACATGAAGAGCAGGACAAGGAGGTGGCAGACCATTTGTACTAAGGAGAAAAGGGGAGTACTCATTCAAAAATAATCCTGACAAATATTCTGAAGAAAAGATTTATAACTGTGGACACAGGTTTTCGATTTCTTGTGGAATATATTTACTTGACAAGCACGCTGACAAATTGTATTGTCAGGAAGCACATTGTTTTAGTGGCTGTCAGTTTACAAACCAGATTAAGACATTCCTGCACAGGTCACAGAAAAGGTTAGACCATTGTCCCAACAAAATCTGGTGAACATACAAGGTTATTACCAGCAAAATATTTATGGGTTTTTCTTACAGAAGAACGTCTATATGATACAATATAGGATATGGAGGTTCTAGAAGAATTGTCAATAAGACACTTCCTAGATGGTATAATGCATATCAGACCACCATTATGAAGAGACAGCATAGTCTTGATAGTGTTTCAAGAAGCATTTCATTAAGGTTTAGAAAGATCACACTGAGACCTTTAGAAGGGGAAGGCTTCCAGATTGGAGCACAAACCCAGAAAGAGAATCAGAAAGAAATTTTGGTAATGTAAAAGGATAAAATAGAGAATAATTTTCAGATATGGCCACTGAGTATACTCTGAATTTAGTAAAAGAAGACAGGTGGCTTAAAGGAAAATAAATATATATTTAGAATAGCAGTAATGGCAGAACCTGCTGTTGGGTGATGACATATCTATATATCATATAAAATACATGACAATATAAATATAATAATGTAGAATATAATTAATATAATATAATATTAATTACCACCTATCTGAACAGAATACATGAAACTGGGATTTATGTCTCACAGTTCAATAGAACCCTCTCCTGCACAGCCTCCAGATGAGGTGAAACAAGGTATTCCTTGCTCTCAGCAATTACTTGAAGGGTGGCAACTCTGAAGTATTTAAAATTAAATGTTTCAGGCTCAGTAAGTCAGTATTTTCCAATATTTTATCAGAATGTTGTTCACAACTGCTATCCTGAAGTTCATGCTTTAAAATCTTTTCCTCTGTTGAGATAGGGGTTATTTGGAGTGTTTTTGTTTTTTCAAATGCACTGAAAGATGCAGTGCAGTCTTGAACTTGGCATGTTTGAGCCTTGGTGTCACTTCTTAAATTGCTAATGATAATCATATGACGGGATTTAATTTTCCTCATAGCCCATTAGCCCCCCAATCAACATGTCTTTTAGTATTGTTTCTGTTGGCAAACTATTGTTTATGAAAGGCCAAAATTTGGTATTGTAACAGCTGCTTCTATATCATTTGCACCAGATATTACAGACTGTTGTATGACTACAGCAGCAACAACACCTTCTCCAATACATAATACCTCACACAATCACTGCAGACAAATACAGTCCACCCAAAAGAGAATCTCATTAAAGTCTCCAGATTGTGACTATCACAGTAAATAAGAAATATTTAACTACACAATTGTTCTTAAATAATTGTTTTGTACCTGGAGTATCTAACTTAGCTCTCACATAAATTGTATTCCTTGGAAATGAGTGGAGAAACACTATTCTTTGTGAGTTTCACGTACTTCTTCTGCAGTAAATTATTTTTTATGTGAGGATAGAGCTCAGTGTACAGTCAGTTCTTAGGTCTTTTAATGAATATTTTTTGTGATCTTCCTGGATTTCCACATTTAATTATGGGGTCTAATCTATTTCCCATGACAGCGTGCATTTACACAAGTCATTATTTTTCTTTTTGATTATGTAATGTGCTACATGCTATGGCTGTAATCAACACCTTTGGAGAATTCAATCTCTGCCATGTGAATGTGCGTAATTACGAATAGGTCCAAGATGTAGATGATATATTAAAATAACTTAGATTGTATTGCTTATAACTGTATTTATGAAAGTACAGATTTTAGAGGTTCTTACATCTTCAGAGCAAGACTGGAAATACAATAGCTAGCTTTTCCGATTCATCATTCAAGGAGCCTTCCCATCCCCAAAAGAAAATAACATATTTTGTCTGTGATTGCATATGTCTTCTATAATGCAAAATTTTATGTACAGTAATGATAAAAGAAATCAATTATTTATTTGAATATAGCTGCAAAATTGTTATAATATTAAAGTGCACATGAGAAATGCTTACTTTTCCTCTAACTTATTTAATATGGATATATGTGTTGTTCAGATATATCTGGAAAAAATCATACAATTTATAAAATCTATTCTGGTTAAAACTTAATTGTTGTCTTACTCTAATCTGGGGGGGAGGAGAGAAGTGAATGAATACACAGACAGATATTCTTTAAAAAACACCTTGCAGAGATTCCTTCTCTAGCGTGGTCCTCCTACTTGTTCTGGACATTATTTGTCAGACTCATCAGATGCAGACTTATCACAGAAGTCAAATAAAATATACACCACAAAAAAAACCCCACATGTACATAAAAAACACAGTTTACATATTCAATTAATTCATCCACAATTATTTATTTTTTTTAAATTATCAAGGTAATGTTATCAAGAGATAATTCCAAAGACCAATTCATGTATTAAAAAACACTCTGAAAGTTCCCAGATATTCCAAGCTACAGTTAGCCTGGCTCATAAAGCTAAAACATTTAATTGTACATGATTCATTCTTAGACATTATTACACCTTAAAGAATCCCAGGCTTACTTGAACAATCTCTTATCCATAAAAGTTTATGACTACTAGTCTACAATAATGAGATTCACTGTCAGGAGCATACCCGTGGAGCACTTGTCGCAATATGATTCTAACTGATTAGTTCTATCTGTTATATTTAATGAGTACTGATAAGTTTGATACACTGAAGAACACAGAAGAGATCTATCACTAAGAAAAGTACAATCTAAGAGAAAAACAGGTTACAGTTAAAGCGTTATGACACGACCACAAGTCTTTCTTTATAAAACAAAAAATGAAACAGAGTAAGTCCTTCTTGTCCTACATTTCACCCCGTGCATGCACAGAATTTTCCTTTCTTTGCTATATTAATTCTGTACATGTTTTTTTTTAAAGAACTGAATGCCAAGGCATAGTACAGTAAGCTGTTGAAAGTAACTAATAGAAGATCCTGAATGCTTACGAAAATATATGACTACCAGAAAAGAAGTTCTGTGCTAACATGACGTGTCAGCCATGTAGTGTCACGCCATGTCTGATGAAGGACAAAGAAGACCAGAATGCTTCCTGAATTTTGATGGTTTAAAAAATGGAAATTCGACTCACTATATATTTATTAAACAACTAATCTACATAGTATAAAGCAGTAGATGTCTTACAAGATGGAATACTGAAAACTGGAATACTGCGTCCAGTTCTGGGCTCCCCAGTTCAAGAGAGACAGGGCACTACTGGAGAGAGTCCAACGTAGGGCAACCAAGACGATTAGTGGATTAGAGCACCTCCCTTATTAGGAAAGGCTCAAAGAGCTGGGGCTCTTTAGCCTCGAGAAGACTGAGGGGAGACCTTATCTATATTTACAATTTCCTAAAGCATGGGTTGAAAGATGATGGAGCCGGACTCTTTTCAGTGGTTTCCAGTGGTAGGATGAGGGGCAACAGTCACAAGCCAGAACATAGGAAGTTCCACTCAAATATGAGGAAGAATTTCTTTACAGTGAGGGTGACAGAGCACTGGAACAGGCTGCCCAGGGAGGTCATGGAGTCCCCTTCTCTGGAGATTTTCAAGACCTGTGAGATTTCAATATTAACAATATTTTCTAGTGACCAAGATCAAACATTAGTTGGGCACGAACAAAAGGATGGGTCTGGCAGTGAATCCCACCACAAAAGAGTAACACTCTACTGAAGACACAGTCTAAGCACCAGTAACTTGCCCCAGCTAGAGACCAGTTCTAAGACTGGTCAGTTTCCCTAGATCAAGACAGAAATAAGCCTTCTTCTAGCGAATGTTTCACTGCATTTCTATTTAAACCTGAAGTCTGCCAGTATTCTGCTCTTCAACGGAGTAAAACTTGCTGGTTCCAGTCAACAGTTGCTCCTTTTGAGACTAGTAGCTTGATAGATAGAGATGCTGAGACCCCTTTCCCACTCTTCTTTATCACTTAAATGTTAGCTTGTCCATTGTTGGAATGAACTCTTACAAGTTTTAAACTGAGTGTACTCCTGACCACCAGTGGAAAAATCATATATATCATATAAAAAGCCAACAAGTTAATGAGTACAGAAGAAACATCACAAGAGGGAAATAAAATAAATGGTGTAATACCTACATATCCTAAAGAAGACCAAGCATATACCAATGCATAAAATATAAAGCCAGCTAGTTCCTAGATGGTGCTGAAGAAATTGTAACAATATCTATTCCCATAAGAAGTATATCTATTAAGAGATATGAATTACTATGAGAAGTCAAAAAAGGAGAAGAAACTTCTGAAGCTTTTATAACACATTTGAGACTTTGAGGTTATGTAGATGCAATTACACAATACCTAAGAAATCCCTAATTTAAGGCCAAGGTACAGTGGAGTCATGAGATTCAAAATGGAGGAAAAGGCTACTGTGCAATGCCAATTTCAGCTAGCATAAAACACTAAAAATGTGTCAAACTGCAGAAGAAACTGACAGAATTTCACACGCTGGGGAAAGAACAAATAAGCTGGTTTGTCAAACCACAAACAAAATATATGCAAATATATATGCAATATACATGCAAAATGAAAGTGAAGATAGTAAGTTTGCAAAATGCAATCAGAGAAGAAACATGGAAGACTGTTTAAGTCTAACAGGCTTCCCAAGATTTTGCACAGTAAGCTAATAGAAGCCTTCCACAAAAACTAGTGAAACTTTTTGCAATTTCTTAAACAGAACTTAAGAAGATCAGAGAATTTATCATGATGGAAGGATGAAATAGTTAAAACCTTTGCCTTGACACATAATTACTTCCAATACAATTATAGTAAGATTTGTGGATGCAAGAACACTCTTGCAAAGCAGTTCTTTGGTTTTGAGGTAACCACTAAACAAAAGTAGAACTATAGGAAGTCAGTTCCACTTCTGCCATATTACTTAGAATTTCTCCTAAATTCTGTCCAGCACTCAACATGCCATTAAAGAAAATAGATCAGACAATAGCATGGCCTAGGCAAAGCACTTTGGTTATAAAACTTAAGAAGAAATATCAGATCTAGAAGGCAAGGAGGTCATCCACAAGATAGAAAGGCTCAATGAAAATGGTGGAGATACATTTTCCTTTGGAAGAAAAGGAGACATGCAACAGGAGATTAGTCTTTGACTGTTCATTGATCTTTCCAAAGTTATTTTGTGTTTCCTTCCTGATACCAGGAGCTCTGCTCTAACATGACATTGGGAAAATGCATCTTTGCCTTTTCCTTTTCTATGGGGAGGTAAATTTTGACCTCATCTGTCTCTCCTCAGGTTTGAGCTGTGGGCAACATCCTCAGCTTATTACAAGCCACTCTGTGGATACTAGACAGCATCACATTCCCCTAGCTCATTCCTTGCCTCTGCTCCACTAACCCATCTGTATATGTCCACAGATCCCATCAAATACACATACTGTCTTTGCAAACCTGTTGCCTATTTATATGCAAGCACCCACATAAGCATGCCCCTCTTTACGTAACAGAATTTCAAGAAAAGATTGTGTATGTGGATTGGGATATATTACACATTTGTAGTATGTCTCTGTGATGATATTGTGAATTAAATGCTTTCCTGGGAAGGATATATGCATCCATTATCAATATCTTTACATTGTATGCGGAATTTACTATTGCAGAAAAGGAGTAAGGTAACATATTCTAAAAAGTCTGAAAACCAGTGAACGAGAATCCTCTGTAATATGCCAGTTGTACCTTGACAAAAACCTTAGGTAATATTTGTTCAGTTGATTTAGAAAGTGTGAATAAAACCTAGGTGAGAAAAAGTAAGGAAATAGTAAAAAAATCAGGTGTTTTCTTAATTGAACAGAAGCAAATACAATCACATATGCAAATGTGCAACTTATCTTCATCTTACTCAGGATAAAACTTTACATTTTACTTTAATAGTTCCAAAAGGATGTTATTGTTAATTAAATTTTATTGCATCTGTAACCTAATTAAACACTGCCTTTAATCTCAGGAGTACATGCAACTAATTAAATCAGGAAAATATGCTGCAATCTAGCTTCTTTTTGAAATATTCTTCCGTAACACTCGAATTTTTTTCCACAGAAGTTTTAGCTACCTTGTACAACTCTCTAGAAGATTTCAGCTGTTGTTATAGAGTATACATACATAGAGTATAGAGAGTAAAAATCCTATCCTTCCCTAGTGTTCTTCACATAGTTATCATTCTACTCTCCTTTGATGGATCTTCCTTTTGAGATGCTTTTCATACACCAAATTGTCATTACTTTAGTTCCCTGAAAACCACTGAGTAGCGAAGGAGAGAAAAACATAGACAGGAATTAAAAATCTTTGAAGAAAATGTATCTTGAAAATTGGAAGAAAACCATAGTGAGAAAAAGTCTATAGTTTCAGTTTGGTATAGTTTCTGTATAGTTTAATAGTTTCAGCATAAATACACTGAATCAGGCAGCCTAGGACCACATCAAGTCAAATATGTTGCTCTTCCGCAATCAACCAATAACTAACATTTGAGGTTTTGGTGCTTTTTGTAATTGGGGCAGAAAGTGCATGAAAAGATATTGTGCAATAAAAATAAACAAAGACCTGAGTTAATCAGCACCCTTATGTCAGTTACATTCCTGAAACTTAAAATGGCACACCTTACCTGTATCTATCTAAACTATTTCTAAGGCATCTATCATTTCATATCTGAATGCCAAAGTCAATGTAAAACTATTTACTATGGGTGGGGACAGAAGCTGGCTGAATTCAGATGAAAGTACTCTATATAACTGAGCACATACTTGTATTCTTACAGTCAGTAATTACATTAAATGGTTAGGTTGGGGGGAGCATGTTTTTTAAAAAAAAGTTTAAAAAGCAAAATCATAAAACCCCAAACATCAGAAAGTACTAGATGAATGCCAGAAGAGCTGGAGAGGGGACACATCTCAAAGGGGAAGACTGGCAATGGACCCATGAATAAAAAATTCACTTAATATAATTTAAAAAAATGTCATATGTCACTACTTGCTGTATCTGAACACATACAAATAAATCACAAAGACATCAAATATTCTGTCCAAAGTTATACACAACAGAGAAAAAAACAACTGTTTGAACTTTTTGTGTTCACTGAGAAGTACTAAAGCAGCAAATAATATAGGCCAAAAAAACCAAGTACATTCATGCCATGACTTCATACTTCCAATTAAGTAGATACAATTTAGTTGCGGTGTTGCACTGACCTTGCTATCCTGCTCTAAATATTTATGCTTCTTGCTTCTCCTCCCTTTCCTACAGAAAGGAATTTTTCATGGAAAATAAAGGAAAAGCTGACTTCCCCCATGAATTAACTAAAGCTGTATGATTTAAATTATCTAAACATCCTTCCACAGACCCCTGGACATGTCTCAAGACACAGTGGCTGTTCACACAGCTGGGGAAACAACAGTCTCCTTCCCTGTAACTGAAAGCCACCTCTCCTCACGAATTCCAGCATGTATGATCGCATCCCAATAATCCCTCCTGCCAAACTGCACTGGGGTAATAGGCAGCTTAGGAAAGGCAGACGATGAGTCAACCAAGACAATCCAGAAACTAAACTTCTCAAGTACATACCAGAGGACTTAATTTGTCTTGTCTGTGTTCAGTTGTATTACGTGTTGTGGTCACTAAGTTGACGAAATCTTAAAGCATTACGATGACTTTTACAGTAATATAATATGATGCAGATTTCTGAGGTACTTGAATTGGTTTTGGCTAGAGTATATTTTAATTCCTGGCCATGAAGCTTTGAAACACCTGTCTCTTTTCAGTTGCTATGATTGTTTCCTGTAGATTGTAGATTGACAGTGTTTATAGACTGAGAGGGATCCAGACTAAAAGTTCAAGATAACTAGTTTCAATTTCACAATTATAGGCAAGACTAGCTGTAACACTCTCTGAAAATACTGAGTTATTGAGAAATTCTCCAACAAAAATGAAGAACCCATGCATCTCTACCACATAAAAAGTTCATTTCAACTCACTCTTAAGGCTGTATTTTGCCTCTCTAAAATCCTAAAATTAGTCTATCTTTCAAGTGTTAGAATGAAGTCAGAGTCACAGCTGGGGAAGGATGAAGAAGAAAAGAAAGGACAGAAGGACTCATGAAATGTCTGAGGTAATATCTAGAGATGAACTCTCAGTTGAAAAAAATATTGGCAAATTTTCCATTACACTCTTTTAAGCAAAATCAAATTATAAAATCACATTTCTGAACACAGTGTATGGAAACCTCCTATAAAAAAAAATGAAAAAAATAGCTTATTAAGTCCTGAACACAAATGATACAGAGAGAACAGGTTTAACTAAATGGTTCCATCAGTTTCTTAAGCACTGCCCAGTAAATGGCACATTTTGTGTACAAGTTTCTTTACAATTTATATACAAGATGTGGTTTTCAGAAAACACAATGGTCCAGCTTCTCTAGAAAGAGCCACCATAGAGCTTCCTAAAGAGGTCTTAAAGGTTTACATAGTACCTCACAATATGTGATGTAAAATGGAACTAAAACACTAAAAACGGAATGAATCCTCCATAGTACAACATTTTGGAGTAAGCTTGCAACTACTCTATCTTCAAAAGCACCTTTTTTTCTGAGTTGCCTAAATGCATTCTATGGATGCAGACTCAGTACCACTATACTGCCTATGTAGCCAAAGCATCTAGAAATGACATATCTATGTCAGAGCATTTCAGCTTTTAAAATATATAACCAAGTGAAGATCTATCAGTAACTACAGACTTGGCAACAAATAAATTTTGTAAACATACAAAGCTTCTGCTTCCCTTCATAGACCTTTGAGTCTGATCACATATATTATTACATAACATTAGTGTTCTTTTCTCCTCCATCTTCACTTCAGAAACACTGTTCTTCTTTGTAGGTTCATGGGTAATTTACTGTAACTCTTTGTGTGGCTCTCTACTTGCTGAAAAAAAACCCATGCTGGTAAAATGAGGCAGTCTTACAAATAATTTAGAAATAACTATGAATTGTTCAGCAACTGTATTTTGCAGGCCTAGTATTTCACATATTTGGGAAAAACCCAAGCATTTCTAACACTCCATGTCGTGCTGAAAAAGGGACTCTACCCAAATTCAAAACTTTCTGAAGCTCACTAGAGGAAGTGCGTTTAAACAAAATTCCACTTTTTAATACTATGCCAGCCTTTGCCCTTTCATGTTGCCCAAACCTGTTTGTTCATTTCCTATCTGTCCCTTTTAATACCCTTCCTTTCTCTGTCATCTTAAACTGTCTACAATAACTGTCATAACACATAAATAATCACAGAGGATAATTTCTCTCCATAAACTTTCACAAATTCTTATTTATTTTCATCTTAATAGTGTAAAACAGTTCTGCCTGAATTATTCTTTTTTATCCTGCATGTTCTCATATATTGACTGTTTTATAAATTATTAAATGCAGACCAGCAGTTAGAAATCCTTATGTTGTTGGGATTTATACATAATTGTTAAAGGAACATGAAATAGCCTAATTTCAAGACTTTTCTCTGTTACCCATGCAATTTCTGACCAGGTACACTGGTTTCAAAACAAATAGTCTTTAAGTATAAAGGCACACTCTTTTTTTCTTGTCCTTTTCAAGGGTGAAAATATTTTATCAAAGGAGCATTTTAACTACAGAAATACATAGTAAAGGTTTAGGCACACATGTATACAATGTGCAATGCACATACCAGATACATAGCTATGGTGTAAAATATAATTTCACACAAATGAAGATAACCTTGAATAGCATATCCATTTTCTGCTTAGAAAGCATGACTTACTTTCTTTGCACATATTTAACTGCTCTCCTTTTTATATACTACATTTTTATTTGAAAAATAAGGGGGGAAAAAAATCTCAAAAGCAAAATCAGAAGACAGCAAGACCCGACGACCATCAAAGCAGACAGAAATGTATTATTGAGTTACAATAATCTCATATGTAACACTTTAAAAAAGAATAAATTAAGTAATGAAATTATGCTGCTGTTTCACAGAAGATAGATGCAACAAAATTAATGTCTTTTATAGAGCTGATTACAAACACACGTCCAAGAAATGATGGAGTTACAAAACCAGTAGTACTAGTTAATAATTTAACAAGGGCTTCCCTTTCCATCTTTCCTCTGTTTATTCTAGCAACTGCTTTAATAAAAATCACTGTTTCATATATAATATCTATTCCCACCATTCATCTCTATCATGTCCTTCTTAATTTGATCTCTGTTAAAACATAAACAAACTTATGCTATTCTGCTCAGGGAGGAGGGGTCATAAATTGCCAATAAATAAATAACATAAAATATTTTTAAAAAATACATTAAAGAAAATAAAAATGCCTATTCATTCTGGCCTGAACAGCACACAATGAGATAAGTACTCTTCCTTCTTAAGACTCCAGCTTTTATTTCTGGGGGAGGGGAAGACAGAAATTATTACCTAAGAAATCAGAGGATATATAGTAGCTTCCGTGCAAGCAAATATATGTTTTCTTACCTAATATAAATTATTAATTTAAGCTTCAGGTCTGAAATTAACTTGAGTTACAAATTAGAATGATCTATTTCAACAGAAGGATTCATACAGAGATCAAACCAACAAATATACCCACTGACATCAAGGAGATAAATGCTCTATAAAAAAAAGTTAATCTGACATTTCATGACAACTCGTTCTTACCAGGTATGTGCCACAGTGAAACGCCGCTGTTTTGGTATGTTGCTACTTAAAAGCATCCTGCGCAAAAGCCTTGGAGAGTTTCGAGGAGAAATAACTGGAGACAGACGGGGAGAAGCAGATGAAGATTTCCTAGACATTTTGGAGTTTTCATGTTGCAACAGGTTTTCCCGCAGGGTCTTCACAAGATCTTCATTTAGCCATGGATTTTGACAATGTCTATTATCCACTTCAGGAACAGCCAAAGTGTCTGGAATTGTCTGCTGAGCCATGTTTCCCAAGTTTGTTATTAAGATCTAATACTATCGAATGTTGTCTTAGCTGCTTAAAATGCTTCCTTTCTAAATCAGTTCCCAAGAACTCTGCAGAGCTCCAACTCCAGTTCAGCTTATTCTGTTTTCAACATGGTGTCGCCTGCCCTCAGCGTCTCTCTATAGATAATGATCGACAAAGAAAAAAGCAAGCTAACTCTTGCACTGAAACCTATTAAATATTACCACTCCCCTCACAGCCCTGCTGCCAAAGATCACTTCCTAGCTATCATAGCAAGCGAGCACAGGAGGAAGAAACTCGTTTAGTACAGCCTTTGCTGGAGCTGTAAAGCTGCCTGTTAAACTATTGGAACTAATGTGCTGCAGCTGCTTGAATGACTTCTGGTTATGTACATAAAAAGTGCTGGAGGAGGGCTTAAACATCAGATGTGTGCTCATTTTGTTTGGTTATTCCTTCCATTTGCTTATTCCCGAACCTTCAAGAAGGCTGAAAGGAAGGGGGACTGCTGAATAACCTCTTATGTTTTTTTCTAGGATCTACAGTATTTATCTTTGTAGTCCCCATTCACAAAGCAAGATTGCAAACTTTTACCTCTTAAGCTAACTATCAAACATGACAATCAAATAATAAAAAAGGGTTTAGGTTCTGCCTTCCTCCCTCTTCCCCCCCCTCCCCCCCCC
>JAHREE010000379.1:2971795-3017585 GCA_033628505.1 Tringa tobata
CAGTTTATCACAACCAGTTTTCAAATGCATTTAGGAAATGCAAATACTTGCTACGTTACATTTTCCAGAAAAACAAAACGAACATTTAGGATCTGCACACAAACTGAAATCAGACTATGTCAGCCACTAGTATCTGTTTAATGAGATGTTCTTAATTCAATACACTATCGTATCATGACCACTACTTGAACTAAGAAAGTGCCTTTTTTCTAGTCACAGCCAGTGGGGAAATAAGGTATTGAAAGATACCAAAAAAAACCTTCTAAAATAGGAAAAGGCAAAAGTACTTGCATTTATTTGGTCAATACATACTGCTATGTAAACAAGATATTGGTGCAGTCTTATGATCCAACAAAACCTTTATCAATATATCATGAGATTTATTTTCCCCATTTTTAATTAAAGTAACTCATTTCCTCTATTTTGAAAGACAAAATTTTTATAAACGTGTTCAATTTTGTTCATAACTCACTGATAGTAGACAAAGACCAGTAATAACTGGTGGTACATTAATATTTGCTTAAGCTTGGTACATTTTCACAGCAACAACAGCAACAAGATTTTCAGTTATGAACATACTTCCTGTTCATCCTACAGGAACAAACCATCACCATTTTGTGAGAGATTTCATTTTAATGTCAGAACATTGGTTACAGATCAGTATTGTTGGTGCAATGTATTTTTCCTCTTTTCCTTTGTCTTATAATACAGCTTTCCGTTGTGAATAAGAATTTGCTTTTGAAGCCCACACAGTGCCCAGGATTTCAATGGGGTGAAGGGTGTGTGACCACAATTACATGATTAGGTGTGAAAGGCAAATATTGTTTTCTGTCTTATGGCAAATTCAGAAATACTGCAAAAGCAGCCTTCTGTCACAATGGAGAGGAATCACCTTTGTTCTTAGTATCGAAGCCACAATTCCTGATGAGGATTATGAAGAGAACATCACGATGCTGACAGAAATTGAGCAGAACAGCAACTGAAAGGTCAACTTACATTAAGAATGACATTGCTATCAGGTGTCAGCCCCATTATGTAGACAAGTTTAACTGTACTGCGTCATATGTGAAATTTGATAAGAATGTATTTAAAAATTTAACTCAATATTGAACAGCACAACAGAATGCAGAAATCATTGTGCATTATGATTTTTTCTAAAGTTTTATATAAGATTTAATCACTATGTAAAAACTAACACTGACCAAATACAGAATAAAGCCCTTAAAACTTCAAACCCAAAATTTTAAACTATGTTTTATTGAAAACAAAATTTAAACTGGAAATGAAGTGTTAATACACAGACAGAAAAAGAATTGGATTAAATCATAACTAACATGTAACTAACATAATAACTGCTTCCACTCCTTTTCAGTTGGAAGAGTAGTACGCACAGCACTGGTCCTCAACAAACAGACACAAAAAAATGCATAATATGGGGCATTTTTTATTTTCTATCTATGAAGAACAAACATCTCTCTATTAGTCTATTATGCTTTCTTATTTATCAAAAACCACTAGCAATTCCGTATGAGTCAAATTATGTTTTTTCCAAGTGATACAGTCTGTATAATGAGAACTATGTTCTTTTATGCTATGAAATACTGCCACCTGATGTCTATTCCAAAGCATGGTCTTCAGATACCTGCAGTGGCTTTATGAAACTAAACAAACTGACCCGTTGGAGATCAATGAATCAATGACGTCAATAAGACCAATAAAATTTATTACAGTGGGCCCGGGATCATGCTTTAAGTTGCACTACGTTACAAAGATAAATATAGAAGAGGAAAGTATTAGTCCACAGATGAGCAGTTTTATTAACCTTGTTCTTAAAAATATTCGAACTAAGTCAACAAGGACCATTAGCTGGACATCCTGCATTACAGGTACTGAGTGGGTTTGCCACATATTCAAGGTGGTAGTATATAATGTGTATAGAACAGCAGGATAAGGCCTTTTAACAGGAAAAGTGAACTTGGTCATTAAAAAGTGCCACCATTTGCAGGAATAGCTAACTAAAATGCTTTTCCTTACTTAGTTAATGAGTTAAATTTCTGAATGCAGATGTTCCATTCCTCTAGATACCTTATCTTGACATATGTTTGCTTCTTAAACTCAAAAAAAACCCCAAAAAACCAAAAAGCAATTTTAATTACTAGAAACAGTCCCACAATGTAAATGATTCAAGAATCTGTTGAGCTAATCTATATAACGCTTAGCATATATACATACTATAGAAACTCTCACTCATGCTAATGAATTTAAATGAAAGGCTTTGGACCGAATTTATTACAGACTAGAAACATGAACAGCCTTCACTGTAAAAAATGGCAGAGGTCTAACTTCCAGCAATAATGAATAACTATGTGAGTTAGACAAAATGCTTATCTTGCAGTCAGGACTGGAGAGAAGACAAGACAGAAAAAGGACAATAGCATGAGGTAGCCTACCCAGGTGCTAGAATACAGCCTTGAAAGAAAACTATTCCATAAGGAAAAAATATCAAATCTACTTTAATGTTTCTAGCTACACATTAAAATAAGACAGTAAAATACTTTTTCTATAATGATTCTAATTAATTAAGGAACAATCCTACTTGCCTCTGTTTTAGTAAAGACATATCTAATTTTCCTGTTTTCCTACAAAGATCACAGCAATTATTATGAAAAATGGAAAAAACTGTCAACTACTCCCTTGAAAAAATCCTTCAGGTAAAAACCACAGTATATGTTTTTCATACACACTAAGAACACAGTGTACAATTCCATAAATTGCTGTAGGGTTTTTAATCGAGATTAGAAAATAAAGTATTTTAAATGTTTTTTTTTTTTTTTTTTCAAATTAGTTAATTTTCTGGGCTCTTCCTCAATCCTACTAGAGAAATAAAATCACTGAAGGTGGTCTGTGACATTCCACCAAAAAAGACGTTTCCTCAATACTTCTTTCAAAATAACATTTGAGAGGTGATCCACATCACATTTCCAAAAGGTAACACTGACAGTGCTTTAAGCAAGCACGTTCATGTTGTATCTCCTAAGGGCATTCGATTCACTTTCTGATTTAATGTTCTAATTTAAGGCACTCACAGTTAAATCTAATTTTGCAGGTTTTGCTTAGTCACAGCTGCATAGGTAAAGGTTATATAAAGATTAGATTTAATTCTGCCTGCTATACATTTAACTAAATCATCATAATAATAAGACTCAGAACAAGAGAACTAGAATCCCCTTATAACAGAAGTTCAACATTACCAAAATCTGGAAGAGGCAGTAGGTTTTATTCTCGTCCAGTGATCACTTAAAGATACTAAAAAATGAAACTCAATCATTCAATTCTTGTACTTTTCATAAACTTTGTCATGAAATATGTTCCTTATGATAAATGTGCTTAAATACTACAGGCTTAAAGTGCTCACACTGCTGTTAATCGTGAAGTCTGGAAAGAGCTACAGCATACAGAAGGGAATAAGCTAATAGGTTCTGCAGGTAATACATGCAAAATTAAACATATATTTGATCTCACATAAAAGAGACTAAACAAGGATTAAAAAGTAATTTCAGCATTACAACTACTTTGAACACAGAGTATGATAAAATTACTTTAATATTATAACTACTGATCAATATATAAAATACATTATGTGATTGTGGCTATTTTAAATTGCCTTTAACAGATTCTGTCTTATTAGAGCACAAACGCAGTCACTCACAAGCAGCAAAAGAACTCTCTCACATAAAATATGAAGAGGCAAAGTTATTAAAATATCCTACTTGGGAGCAAGTAGAGAATTCCAGACACATTGGAAAGCAAGCAAAAGAACAACTCTCTGACATGTTGCTTCTTTGAAAGCAAGCAGATCAGTATCACAGGATCATAGAAGAGTTCAAGTTGGTAATGACCTCAGGTGATCAAGTCCACTCTCCAGTACAAAGCAGGACCAGCTGTAAGGCCAGACCATGCTGAGGTACTAGAGCATCTGAGAATGGTGCAGAAGAAGTGGAGAGAAAAGAAGATAAAGTCAGGTGGTAGTGAAGAATGGGTGCTATACCATGGTTTAATTACTGAGGGTATGACATGACTGAGGAGAATTCTAATTCTAGATAAAGTAGAAAATAAGCATCTTCAATGATACTATGATTCTTACTTGGAAAGAGAGGTTAATGCATGAATTGAGGAGCCTAGCAGTCAAGGAAGAAAATAAGGATAAAAGAAAAAATTGACAGGTGATAGAAAGTCTTAAAAAAACGTTAAGTACCAGCACAGTTCACAGTATCATTTTAGTACCAGCTAATTGCCCCATTCTCAAAGAGCTGATATAATTATGGATTTGGCAAGTGCAGGGTAGTGCTTATGGGACCATTTTCCTAGCAGTTACATGCACTGCTGGGGAGAGCCCAGGTAGCACGGACCTGCAATAGGCAACTCCAAAGAAGATTGGTTGCACTTAGCATAGAAATGGCAGGCATCCTCTGACAGATGTGCCAAAGGTATGGGAAACACACGCAATTCTAAATATTCCAAGGAAATTGCAGGCTGCTGAGTTTACTCTGTGTATTTAATATAAGTAAATTTTCAATAATATCCTAATGGAGCAATGGTACCTAAAATGGCATTGAAAGACTGAATCAGGTCAACTTTCTAAATCATAGTCTGATAGACATACATTTAGATGTATATTCTCAGAAGGAGAACAGAATAAAGAAGCTTGTGATATACCCAAAGTTGGGTATGGTATGTTTACCACCATTAACAAAACACTTGCTGTCACTTAATATTTTAGAGCACTTCTATTTTAGAAAAGTTCCTAATAACTGTTTTCATAATACCAGCTCAGATTCACCTTGCAATTCAATAAAATGTGTTTTATTTAGTCAGTCATTTCTTTTACTATAGATTTTGGAGTGTCTGGAAGTATTGTCACAATTCTACCAAAATAAAATACTGTTTAGCTGCTGATTCCCCCCAAAAAGCTGCTAGATTTTTGCGCATGGCAAAAACAACAGAGGTAAGAGAACACTGGGTATACAATAATAAAAGAAAACAAGTAGATACAACAGCTATGTATTACAATATGGCCAGGGCCCATTCTAAGAAAAAAGAGGAAGATTTTGCAATCCATGCACAAGGACTTCAGCAATATTTTATGAAAATGTCAGAGAAAACACTCAGTCTTATACTTTCAAAATAATTTGCTGAACAGAATAGAGGCCCCTAACAGAACTACTAAAAAAGCTCCAAACTTAGAATAGTACAGTGTGCTTCTGAAGAACGAATTGAAAATAAAGATTCTCTGAAATCTTTGCAAGGTTCTACAGTTCTTTCTACAAATCATGCTGCTACAGAGGATGAATTAAGGATGTTTTCAGAATATGGTTTGTTTCTGGAATAAAATGTTACAAACCAAATGCTGTTGGCGGCCATCCACTGTTGTCCTGTAAATAGTACAGTAAATGGTCTGTCAAAGACCTCCAGCTTAAAAACACACATTGCCATACATGCACACAAGAAAACAAAACAACTGAAGTGGGGGAAGCAGTCATCTCAAGAGCAGTTTACTTAGCATTTGGTTATAAACGAAATCATTATGTCAATACTGCATAGGGTAGCCTGGAGATTTCATTCTAACAAGATCAGATGTTCCTTAACTTAAAGGATTAAGAAAAACTGCTTCTATAATCAAGAGCTTCCATGAGAAAGGACTGTCAACACAATCCCATTTGACTACACAAAGAAAGTTATCAACATATGAAAATAAAATGTCTTTACTACACCAACCCTTGGAAAAAAGGCCTCAGCCAGTGTGACATGTTAGAATACCTAACAGAAAGCAGCATTTCTTTGGAAAGATTACATTTGATGTAGCAAGAAGCTTGGCTGGCCAGGAAAGGATAGACAGATGCATCATTCCCCACACATATGCATTAACATAGAAGTGAATGACCTCATATGACATAGAAGAATAAACAGAGTAGCAATAACTGCAATTTGTAAACAATTGTGTAAGAAAACTATTCCTGGGATAAGATTAAGGGAAATGAATCTACTTCTACAAATTACATCAAAGAACAGACAGGAGCATAAGCCAGCATTCCTGCCACTGCAACGTATAAAGATATCTGTTAACTATTAGCTAATTGCAACTGAAGGACATGGCCCACAGGAGTAGAAAGCAGTTATGAGCATAAATTGCTCTGCAGAGCAGTCCTGAGGAGGGGGGAAAGGAGAGTTCAGTGGAGAGGACAGAGCACAGAATGAGCCAAGCCGAGCCCCACTTCCCCAGTCTCTAATATGGATATAGGCTTGATTAAAAAGTATAGCAGATGGGCAAGTTGTGGTTCTAATCCTAGATTTCTTAGGGCTAGACCTGTGACAGATACAGTTAGAGCTTTTGGAAAATCAATTAACTTAATGATGAGACCATAATTTTCCTTGCTGATGTCAGTGAATGCATGATGGCTTTGTGAAACTCTAAGGATTATAAAGTATCACGAGTACTTGGCAAAAAGCATATCAACATTCCAGATTCCCTAACTTCAGAGTTTATTTCTGAAACTAGCAAGAGCAATAGCTTTTACTAAACTGGACTTAACTCAGGCCCTCAAAGCATGGTGGTTAAGCCAGAGTATCATGTACAAATAAACAAGTACATTTCTGAGAGGTCAGACACATGCACAGAAAGTTTACTTAATAAGGAATCTAGAACATCTGTTGTATTTCAAGTAATCTGTTATTTTGACCATGCATTAATATCTGGGAGGAATTCAAAGAAATATTTATAAAATCAAGAGAGGTTAGAAGATATAAAAAATTAAGTCTAAAACCCTACAGTAAGGTTGCACAACTAATTCATTGTCTGGAGATGAGTAACTACTCAATGTAAAAAAAAAAAGTGCATTAAAAGAGAAACAGTGGCTACTGAAGAAGCTGTAGTACCACAGGATCCTTCAGAGTTTGGAGATTTCTGCTTAGACTGTTGAACTTATGGATCGTTCAATTCCAGCTTGTTATTACAAATTGTTTTTTAGAGCTTTCAAGTTACTAAAATTTGAGTAGGTGAGGAAAATATGCCTTTCAAGAAACCTATTCATACAGTTCACTTCTTTATCTTTTCTATAGGTGTTAAAGTGGTCACTTTACATATTTGTAAGAACTGGAATTTAAAAAATGCAAAGGATTTACTTCTACAATATTTTTAAGAACTGAGAGAGTGTATTCTCAGTCAGGTGATAGGGCTCTTTGAACAAGTTTTGGGGAAAACAGTTTCTTCCCTGCATGGAAAAGCCTGGGATTGAGATACTACGAACATACCACATTTTTTCCTGTGCAGAGTTCCCCAGAAACTATACTTTTCATAAATCTTTCCAGAATTAGCAGTAGGTATTTGTATATTTGCCAATTGTATAGTCTATCTCTCTCCATCTTAAAAAGTAGGACTTAAATGGTTTGCAGTTAACATTTAATTAAATCCTACAGAATTCTACTTTGCAATCTTAAATATGGTTTTCTTCTGAATGTGCAGAAAAAAAGACCATCAAAATTCCTTTTGGATTCATGTGGTTTATAAACATTTCGTATAATGAGATCTGGGTTTGTATAAGCAATCTTATTCATCCCAATATTTGCCCAAAGCTTTGGAGAAGTTTTCCTTTAACATTTGCAAGGAAGAAACTCTTTCTAGAATCAGAAACTAGAATATATAACTAGTGATATATAACCAATGCCTTAAAATAAAATGGTAACAAAGTTGAGGGTTTTTTTATGCATCTAACTAGAGGCATCCCAAATAATTTATTGAAATACATCATATGCCATGCATAATCGCAGAGGAATAGAAACATGGTTAATAAAGAAAGTGAAGTATGGATAGTCTCAGATACTCCAAAGCACTGCAACAGGATTTAAATGAGATGGTCATATATAGTCTATCAAGTAAAGAAAATTAATATATTTACAATATAATCCTAACACAATTAACAGACCCTTAAGGTTACCTTTTAGACTGCCCAAAGCTAATATAGAGAGTTTTTGTGTCTAATTCTATGTCCACTGACTTCAAATGGGGACAGGAACAATCTCGAGATGTAGGAGAATGAAAGAAGAAATTATCAGTCCTCTATCACCCTCTGCAGGAAAAATCCTAAACCAGAAGCAGTGCTTAACTAATACAGAATTATACGTCTGTGCCACCACTTCATCACTGGTTTAAGGGACATTTCTGTTTTCAGAGAAGTTAATGTTTCAAACTTCCTTATTGGATATAACTGTAATGAAAAAGTCCCTTTTCTTTGTTTATAAAGCTGAGAGCAAGAAAAGTCATCAGGTCTTTATAGAATATGTTAAGCATTTGTATTACATTAACACTTGGATTACTGACTGAAACCAAACCAAACAAACTTTGCAAAAAATTGTGTGAAACACTTGAGCTGCAGTTGGAGAAACCAGAATTCTAAGCTGAATTTTAAACTACCCTTTCTGTGCTTAGACAAGACATTCTGGTTTTAATGTTAACAAAAGACATATATAAGAGCTCACTTAAAATAATATTTACCAGCAAGTGGAAAAGGAACTAAGAATTCATAGGGATTTTTGTGCACTTGAATGTAAAGCATAAAATCCATTAACTGGAAGAGATGTATCAAAGGCCACCCTAGGAAGCTGCTTAGTATTTTTTTACCTTTATACTTCTGCTCTTTGTTGCTCATTTTCACAATGTTTCATTTTATTATTAGATTTGAGATAATTAGATAACGTCCTAAAATTAGCATAAAGAATAAATATTGAACCCATTTCTACCTTAGCTCTAAGACCAAAGGCAAAAAAAAAAAAAAAGCCTAAAGAAAAGAGAAATTATTCCTGAGGTTATATTATTTTCATTTACTAAGGTAGCACAGCATAATGAGAGATAATTTAATTTTCTGTAGCAGGAAGATTTACCTTTCCAAGTTTTATTATCCCTGTTGCTTGGAAAGAAAATATTTCACAATTGGCAGGCACTTAGAGCTTTGCAGGGACCTGAGTGCACTAATGGGCCCTGGGTACACTCTGTGCCAGAGCCTCACTGAAGTGGGCACAGACACCTTGTGGCCATGGCCAGACCTGCTTTCTGCTGTCCCAGGTGGTTCATATGTTGTAGGTAACTTTGTCTCCAGCCCTGTCTCCTGGTCCTTTTTTCTGGACTCCCTGGACCTGTTTCTGGCTTCATCTGGGGTTTCTGGCAGCTGTGGCTGTCACCAACCCTGCTCAGGTGCCGCGGGAATCCTCTGCTACCAGCACGTGTAAGCAGCCCTGTTCCCGCTGGGAACTCCAAAACCTTTTTCTTGATATTGAGAGCACTAGGCCTGACGTATTCACATTAAAAGGGTGCCTACAGACAGTGTAGTAGTTCCATTTGGGGATTTTTGCTGCCTGCCTGTTGTGTTTGTTCAGTCATTAAAGCCTCTAAACCTTTAACATCCGTAAGTGCTGATACAAGGACTTCCACAACTTGATTGAAAGTTTTGTGGAAAGCAATGCATTTTGGTTGATTTTGAACCCAGGAGATACTAATGGGAGAAGAAATGCACAGCCACATTGGATTCAAGTCTGTGGGATCTACTGGTCTTGGTGGAAAGCTTTTTTACAAGGATAATTCTAAATTGCTTGAAGGAAGGAAAGATGATAAGAAATACTTTCTCTGCCTCAACCCTAGAGTTTGAAAGTGGTGGTATGGTTCATTTCTGAGATGTTGATTACACCAAAATGGTAGCATTCTGTTGTAAAATAATATCAAACTGAGTGATCTCAAAAGAGGCCGACTAGAAAGCTTTGAATATGTACCATAGTGGTAAGATGTTGCAGAAGAAATGTTTCTGGTTTCCTGAGGAGTTTTCTCTTGGAAGCTCCCTTTTGATCACATCTTGATGGCTAGAGGGAAATATTAGAAGAGTTCACAAAGAAGATATAAGCTAAGAAAAGCAAGGGGCTGAAAAGCTGTCTCCTTCCAGTCCCCAGGAAGTTCTGCACAGGTGAATATTTCAACTGTTAAATGACTCAGTTGTAAATATTCTTCATTAATCCCATTTTCCAGAAACTATGAGAGACTGATAAAACACGGTCCCAAAACACCTCTGTATCTCCCATCTCTAGAAAGGACCTGGAGGTGGTGTGTGGTGCTCTGAGAAGGCATATGGCACCAAGGGAAGATGAAGTAATTCAATAAATTAACCAGTAAGTACACTCTCTGTGCACATTCTTACTGTTTAATGCTTAAAATGGTTGGTTTTCTTTTACCACTGCTCAACTGCAAGAACGCATATCTTATGTTCAAAATAAGCTCTCATGACAACCTAAAAGTCAGACACTCTGGTAGCCTACATGGAAAACCAGAAACAGGTAAACAATCTTTGTGCCCTGCAAATGTGTCAGACATCCTCCCATTACCACATAAACCGCTCTTACAGGAAGATGAACATCTAAAAAAATTGCTATGATGAAAAATTATCTAACAGCACAATACATATGCTCTGTAGTGTAAATGGGCTTTCAGATAAACACTCAAAGAAAATAAAAAGGGGATGGAAGTGTATATAGAAGAGGGAACATGAAGAATGGTACACAGAGGAACTAGAAGGAAAACCTGGAGGTCTAAGAAATAGCAGTGATAGTGCGTGACCAAGAATAGTATTGATAAGTTCGTTCTGCCAATTTTGCTAAATGAACAGCCACTTGTCTGGAAACTTTTTGTCAGAACAAATGAAAACTCTGATGGGATGTTTGTGTTATTGTCTATAGATTGTAAGTGTCTTTATGCTGACAGAGAGCTTTACAACTCTAGCACTGTAAATTGAGAACCCTGGGGAACCGTCTGTCCTGGACAGAAAACAGTGTGAGTTTGTGCCTAGCATCCAATTATCAGTCATATGATGATGTAGTAATCTCATCCATCCACACAGCCAGAGCTCCCACCCTGAAAATCATTACCTTCCATCCTTTCTCCTGGCCTTGACAAATACAGTCTTGTCAGCAATTCAGAACACTGCTGACAAGAATAATTTCCCCAGCCAATCATTCTGATATGACACTACTAAATTTTATCTACATCTTTTCCTTTTTTTGCTGACGTAGACCATCTGCCTTCATTTCTAGAAGTCTTCTCTGACTATTCCACGCTACGTGTTTTCTTTTATCTTACTGAAATGTCAGGTCCCACATAAGATGCTACCCGTTTCCCTCAGCCCCCTGTCATTACTAATTGCCTTCAAACTGTCTTCAGGATAGTCTTTCACTTAGGAGAAGCCATCTGTAAACATCTGCACACTTTATCTCATTATCTACCTTCAAATTCTTCGTTACGGTGACTTTAGAAAACTGACAAACTAGACTACTGAAACAATATTTACTGTAGTCACACACTCACTTTTAAATCTCTATCTCGATCTGCTGCTATGTGTTGCTTAAAACTGCAAGATCTCTTTGGCAATGAATGTTGGGTTTGGGATGTTTTTTTAATGATGTATTGCTTAGAATTTGGGACAACATAAACAATAAACAAAACATGACAGTAACAAGGAGTGCTTGAAGACTCTCTTATTATCCAACAACAGACAATGATCTATAAGTGCTAAAGAGATATGTGAATATCAATGATCATCTGCTGTAAGTCAAGCCAATGCTAGCTACAAAGCTTGCAGTAAGAAAATGCTCAAAATTTACCAAATGGGACGTCTGTAAACATCTGGGGAAATGCAAGCAGAAATTCTCCCTCTAGCGGACTCAAAGGAGAAGTACAGTTACAGTAAATTCAAGAAAATAAGACAAAAAGCTCTTTTTTTACAATTCATTATGAAGATATGATTTTATTTTTTTTTTTTTTTTGTAAATCATTTAACATCTACCCTACTGCAGTAGCTCTGAGCCATCACCAAGAACTACAGCCCCACCAGGACAGATTCTGTACAATTACCGAATAAAAAGTATAATAAAGAGCTTAAAATTTAACAGAAATCATAGGGAAAAGAGGAGTAAGACAAAGGGAAAGGAAGACTATAAGGAAACACAACTTTTCATATGTAAGGTACTGATTTGCATCCAGTAGCAACTTCTCAAATTTTGAACACAAATTCAAAGTTTTAAGGAGGATTTAAAGAACAATTAAAATTATGTACAGATATTCTAAAGATAGTTTCTGCCAAACGTGAGAGGTAGAGACAGGGGAAAATATAAATACTTGTTAGAAATCTAAGAGCAATGCATCATATGCTCATCTCAGGACTGAGGAAAGCCAGGTGCTCATTTCTTGCAATAGACGTCATTGGTTGACATGGAGAGGAGTAACGATAGATTTTGGAGGGGAAGAGAAACAGCTGGGGTTTGATGTAACACAGAAGTGAGAGTTAGAGGACCGGTGCAAAAAGTGAGTGGATGTAAAGGAAACTGCTCTATTGTTTTCCTGCTTTGCCTGAATGGATGTAAACAAAATGGTTTTACAGTTTCCAGGTCCAGAATTACAAAGACTAATATAACATGATAAAGTTTAGTTTAACATTTCATCACCATTACAGAAAAACTTAAATGTTTGAGTTTCTGTTCAGCCTGAAAGACTTTATATTTTAATTTCTGCAAAGCAAACAGTTAAAGTAGTGTTTGGATTTTGGTTACTGAGGGCTCCAGATGGTTGTGCATTTTGGTCAGTCCCAGTCTCTTTCTCCTCCCTCATCAACTCACACAGGATTACATTCTGTTCATAATTCTGGGTTAATTTCAGCCCCTTCCCTACTCCAATTTTCCATGCTGCAGCTGCCATTTCCCCTGTTAATTTTTGCCTTCTGAGCATAGCTAGAAATTACAACCTGCATTCCAGATGAAGGAAGGCACAGCTGCAAGTCCTACAGCCTGGAACAAGAGAGAGGCTGGGCTTGATTAAAAATGTGATCCAGGGTTTGCAGTGGAGGAAGCAAAGCAAAAATTATAAGTGTCAGGTTTAGCTCAATGTATCTTAAAGAGTGGCAGGCAAGAAAACCCCATGTTTACCGAATAAAATAAAATCCTAGAATACAGAAAAAATACACACAGAGTTGCAAGGTAGTCCCAAATTGTGCAGAGTCTTAATCAAATGTAGTTAATTCCAGTGAATCTCTAACATGACTAGTGACGCTTCATCCCAGCTGAACCAGTATTTACAAGCAATAAAACATGTTTGGTCAGTACCTTCTATCTGAAGAGGCAAAATTTGTACATTTCAAATGAATTAAACAAGTTTTGTCATAGTCATAGTGTTGTCCAGGCCGGAAGGGACCTCCAAAGATCATCTAGTCCGACCTCCCCGCAGTCAGCAGGGACACCCCCAACTAGACCAGGTTGCCCAGGGCCTCGTCGAGCCTCACCTTGAATATCTCCAGGGATGGGGCCTCAACCACCTCCCTGGGCAACCTGTTCCAGTGCTCCACCACCCTCACGGTGAAGAACCCTCTCCTAATCTCCAGTCTAAATCTGTTCCCCTTAAGCTTAAAGCCATTGCCCCTCGTCCTGTCATTGCAGGCCTTTGTAAACAGGTTCTCCCCAGCCTTCCTGTAGGCTCCCTTCAGGTACTGGAAGGCCGCTATTAGGTCTCCCCGAAGCCTCCTCTTCTCCAGGCTGAACAACCCCAGCTCCCTCAGCCTGTCCTTGTAGCAGAGGTGCTCCATCCCCCGATCATCCTCGTGGCCCTCCTCTGGACCCTCTCCATCAGGTCCATGTCCTTCTTATATTGAGGGCTCCCGACCTGCACACAATACTCCAGGTGAGGTCTCACCAGAGCAGAGTAAAGTGGAAGAATTACCTCTCTGGACCTGTTGGCAACGCATCTTTTGATGCAGCCCAGGATGCGATTGGCCTTCTGGGCTGCAAGTGCACACTGCCTGCGCACGTCCAGCTTATCATCCACCAGCACCCCCAAGTCCCTTTCCTCAGCCAGTGCCCTGGCTGTGCCATACTGGCTATACTGGGAACCATGGAATATGTTCAACCCTCGGTTCTTTTCCTCATGGGAGGTTAATCAGTTCATAGAACTTCATTTTTTCCAATTGAGGGAACTGAAAGCACCAAGGGTATGATTTCTTGTACAGAAGGCAACAGAAGTGACTGGAGGATGGGAGGAATGACATGTCAGCTCTGGGAGACACAAAGTGGCAGGTACTAGGCTGAAACTGGGAAATGTGTTTCTAGCTGAGCTCCTCAGCGTGCACTGTAAACACTATATGGCAAACGCAGCAGCTGCAGAGGCAAGCCAATCAGGTGTGTATGGCACACAGGAACTTAGAGTGAGAAAAAAACTACGGTACCTGAAAACTCCCTAACACTCCTTAGCAAGTTCTTTTTTGGCCTTTTTCTCACCTTGCTTTCTGCTGACCTTCACAAGCAGGCATTCACTTGAACTCACTGTTCAAACAGAGTTTGAACATTCTTTGTTAGAGACATTATTAGTGATTTTTTTCCCAAAATAAAAAGTTCCTTTCTTTGTTCTGATACGTTTAGTCTTGAGCACTCACAAATCTGACTTTCTATTTTTTCCCCTATACCTCCAGGCTGCTACTGAATCTGAGTTTTCTGCATCTGTAATAGAGAAGCATATTTGTGACAACACCAGACCTGGGGGTGGTTGGTGTACTGGAGGGCAAGGCTGCTAATTCAGGCCATAAACAGGCTGGAAAAATGGGTTTACAGGAATGTCAGGGAGTTCAACGAAAAGTAAATGCAAACTGTTGTAGCTTGGATGGAATAACCTCATGCAATTTTTCTCCCACCTTTCTGTCTAGCCAGAAAACTGCTTCTCAGAAAAAGACCAGGGGTTCCTCGTGGACAGCAAGTTAATACGTTTCAGCAGTGTGCCCTTACAGCAATGAAGGCCAATGACAGACTGGGGTGTGTTTCCCTCGGCAAACTGAGGTAAAAGACTTTCCCTGTCTTATGACCACATGGAGATACCATGTTCAGTTTTGGGCTTCCCAGTGCGAGAAAGACACTGACATACTGGAGTGAGTCCAGAGGAAGGCCACAAAGATAATGCTAAGAAAAATGGGTTTGTTCTTCCTTAAGAAGAGAATGCTAGGCAGAGATCTTACTGCTGTCTGCAGCAACCAAATAGGAGGGTGTAGAGAAGCGAGAAGTGTAGAGGAGTGAGACTTTTAGTAGAATTGCACGGATATAATGGGAGCAGATATTTGGATCATTTTAAATTCTGACTGGATGTAGATGAAAAAAAATTCCCATGAAGACAGTCAAATACTGGAACAGTTTGCCCAGAGAGGCCATAGAAACTCCATCCTTGGAGACATGCAAAGCCCAAGTGGACATTCCCTGAGCAACCTGCTCTAGCAGGAACTTAGACAAGGGATCTCAGAAAGTCCTTTCCAACCTATGCAACTCTCTGCTGCCCTATCACTCACTATTTTGGACAGGGAATGCTTTTAAAAATTAATTCAGGTATTCATAATTACATTAAGCCCATGACACTACACTGCAAATTGATAAGAAAACCAGACTGTAAGCATATAAATGCAAGGGAGAAAGGCAAACCCATCTACAAGATTATGTGTAGGGGAAGAAGATAGGTTAAATACTTTGTTCTGTTTACTGATTTGAGAATTGGGCATAATATGCAGCTACTGGGAGTGAAGGTCACAGATGAACAACATAGTTTTTCATGTAATAAATAGTTGAACTGTGGAACTCCTTGTGAAGAGTTGCTGTAGATAACAAAAGTTTCCATGAGCTGAAGGGCACATTAGGCAAGTTCATGGAAGAGAAAATCATTCATGTTGTTAACTCAATAGGACTCACATCCTGTATGGAAAGGCCCACAGCTGAAAATGGCTGGGAGATGAAAAAGTCTTAAGTAGGCTTATCATAGAGGCTTATACTGTTCTTACACTTTTTCTTAAAGACTTATTTATGGGGAAAAACACAGAAACAAAATACTGAGTGGGAAGAAACATTGGCCTCTCCCAGAGAACTGTTCTGAGAGAGGGAGAGAAAACAGTGCTTGGCCAATTAACAGTTAAAAGACCTGATAACATGCAAGACAGGAAAGCTAGCAGAAAAGAATTTCTGAAATGGAAACTGTGCATAGATTTGAAGATGAGCAATTTGAGTTTTAACTTCATGTGAAGTGGAAAAAAGAGAGCAAGCAATTGTGTTCAACAATATGTTTAGGAACAAAAGGAAAAACCTCAGTGGAACAATAGGAATTTAAGAACAGTGTTCTGCATACTACAGCAGAGGGAAGAATGGGTAGACCAAAAGAAAACAGATCACTATAGATAACTGAAAACACCAGAAAAAGCATAATTTTTTCTTGAGATCAGAAAGTGAGAGTAAGGAATTTAGAAACATGCTTTAGAGAAGTTTAACAGTGCAGTTTTGATAAAACAAAATGACCACAATTTTGCAAGCCTGAAGGACTAGATATACTGAATTACCAGGGGAGAAAGAGAGAGTAGAAAGAAGGTAACTACATACAGGTTTTTGGAAAAAGACAATGAATTGACAAAAATTTGTAGTGATGACCCCAGATATTGCAAATCCAATTTCTTACAAAAGTCCTGGTTTTGAGTCATCTTAAATTCTGAATGGACTGAGACTAGACTTAAAAGTGAATCTGGACCTGAATATATACTAAATGAAGTTACTTCAACAGAGAAAGCACTGCTGTCTCTGCTTGCATAAAACATGCTTGTTGGGATAAAAAATAACAATAATGCAATCGTTCTGTAGGAAACACAGAGGCTTTTAGAGACTTCTAATGACAGTGCCATATTGTTTTCAAAACACCACTTGAAGCTAAAGCTTTTTAAAAATCAGTTTTCCCCTCCCATAATTGCCATCCTAGAGAGCACTGCGCAGCAGGAGAGAAGTCTGACCTTTGAAAACATTTATAAAGGACTGCATTAAAAATACAGAAATATAATTTAGAAGTCTTTTGAATGCACTTCCTACATTGCCTCAGATTCTTATGTACTTCCTATCTTCAGCTGTAGTAAATGTATGGTAACTCAAATCCCATTATCCTGTTGTAAAAGGCTATTCAGCTAGTTTTGGCTTAGGCTAAAATTAAGAAAATCTTATTTCCTGCTTCTATTAATGTGGAACACAATACAGTAAAAATTCTTTCCTGCACTTTATCAGGAAGTTCCAAGGTTTTCGTAAATAAAAGAGACAACAGACCAGTAAGAGAAATCCTTCTCTTTCCATACCACAAAGACTGCCTTTCACAAATACGTTTTTAGTTTTGAAAATAAAGTCTGAATCATTCAAAGGACTTCTAAGTACATCTGGTAAGGCTCTCTTTACTGTATCTGAAAATTTTTGCAGAGATAAAGAAATTGCCTTTATAGTGCTAGAATATGTTTTAAGAAATCCTATTATTAGTACCAATGAAAGAACCTTTAAAGTTCTCACTAATTAAAAAAAGCCACCAAAATGCTATCATTAAAACATCTATGCAACTAATCTATAGAACCTCTCTCCATATCTTCAACAATGTAATTACTGTAGATTCTTCATCAGTAGTTAGGTAAGTAACCTGTACCTGATGCGTCTCTTTTGTTTACCAGCAGCAGGAAATAGAATTAGACTCTTTTTCTCAGACAACAGTGTAAAAATATGGCTCTAATACTGTGGTACAGTGAAATATCTTTTTAAAACTTTTATTTTTATTGTGAAGAGACTGTGTTATTCAAAGACATATTTCCACACCAACAACTACAATCCTGAAGCCCGAGTGACGTTCCACAGATGGAAGTACGAATGAAAAACAACAGTGGTCCGAAGTTCTGCAGCCAAAACATGCAACCTATAGAACAGACAAGCAGTGCCGAACAGGAAAACAAATTTGAGAGCATTTTTCTAATTAAGTCACAGAGTACCGCATTTTCCTCAACCCTTCTGTGTCATCCTCTTCGTATTTGCTTTAGCTTAAGGAAAAAAACATGCAACTGCATTTACCGGTGTCTAACAGTAGAGGGAGCCCACTTCCTTTGAAAAAGATCCGCTTCACGCATTGATGAAAGTGAAGGTGTCTTTCATACTACTAGTCAAACAGAAAAACCAAAAAACATTTGCAAGTGCAGCACGAAAGAAAGTTTTTGTGTACTACAAATAAACAGAGTTATTTTAAGTCCTTATTTGAAAAATGAGGGAGTTCTGATTTAGTCTGAAAACTCACCCTAATTTTACCTAATTTGTTTACATTTTGTAAGAACAGAAAGACAGTCGGAACAATAAATAGGAGGAAAGGCTATTACAGCACACAGCTACCCCTATCTACCCAGGATAAGAGATAAGAGTGAGTTTCCCATCCAGTAAAGAGCATAGAAACAGGAATTGTATATGGGTTAACTGTATATGGGTTATCAGCGCTGCCTGAGAAAGCTGTGGGAACCTGTGCCCTGAGGAGACATGAACTTCATCAGGATAGGTATTTGTGTTGGATGGCGGCACAAAGAGAAACGCGTGATTCAGAAGACAAGAGAATAGACTAACATGGGCGGAAATACTTAAAAAACCCCAAATTTTGATGGGTGATCTTTATACTTCCTAAAGGTCATTTTAAAACAACAGCAACAACGACAAAAGGGCTTAGCACCAACTGCAGCTTTGGGATATGGTTTGGAATGCATTTTGCAACAGACTTAAATTCTTTCTTACCGATATTTTTTCTGAAGATAAGAATGACAAGGAATTACAATATTTATTTGTTTCTTTAGTAATCAAATGCAACTTAAAAAAATATGAAAAAACGCCTTAAAGTTATGATGATTGTATTACAGACCACAGACAAAGCTTAGCAAAATCATAGGAAGTCTTTTAATTGTTTTGTTCAGCTTCGGGTCATGCTCTTAATGACTTGGTTCATGAACATTAAAAGTAAATAAAACCACAACCCCATATTTTTTAAATTACCTCAGTGACACTGTAATGACCAAATTAGCTGATCATCCAAGCTCAGCAAGGATTCATAGAAATCTTTCTTTCCGGTTCTTCCCACTAAAAATGTTATAACCATTCCACAAACAAAACAATAAAACATTGCAGTTTCATACTGAGGTAACAGTCTTTTAATTTCTCAATTATAGTAAGTAGTTTGTAACTTTCCGCTACCTGACCTTTTTCATTCACCATATATTTAGGCGAAGTCTATACAAATAAATTGAAGAAAATAAGACTACAGATGCCTGCAAATTACTACCATTTAAAAAAAAGTATTGGCCAAGGTATGATTTACACACTACAATGGTAAAACAACTGTTTCGCTGCTTGAGGTTTAAGATTTCCGAACTTTATCTTCTTTTGAATTGCCTATAGACACCCTAATAATAATGTATGCCTATTTTTGCTTTTTTTGCTGTTAGACAAGTTCCTTTGCCATCAAAATTTTTAAGAATTACAATAGAATGCCTTTTATAACAATGGAATCTCTTTGGATTTTTTTTTTTTTTTGGGGGGGGGGAGGATGTGAGGGGGAGGCTTTTACAAATAATATTTAACAATGGTCAAGTTATTTCAGAAAAGTGCCTCAAAAGCTCCAAGGAAGCATCAAAACCAGGTTACAACAAACAGTGGTGAGGTATATTAGAAATACACCAAAAAAGGACTTCAATATAGTATTAAGCAATCTTCATCTTAGGAAATGAATAACGATACCATGCTAATGAGTACTACCACTTGTGAAAGATCACAATTAAGACGTAAAAGACAAATGTGCATATAAAAACCTACTTTCCCTCACAATGCATTCAAAAAAGCATTCTTGAATATCTGTTTGCTCTTTTTGATTTTGTAGTATACAACAACATCTTTCTGGGACACTGCTCAGTTACAACTGTTCAATCTGCAAAGTTTACACCTGATTTTCTCTTCAGTCCTCCCTCACACTGGAATATAGTGTCCCCTACTACTGCTGTTACAACGCCTCATTTCCGAACCAGCCCTAGCAGTTAATTTTCAAAACTGAAACCAAATAAATTACACAGATAGTTGTGATTTAGGCACATCACTGGAGACTAATTAGTCAGTTATTCACACAGTTAGAACTATCTAAACTACAAAAATAATTTTACAAGCAAAACTTCTCAGGGAAAAATATATACATGCGTGCACAAGGTTGTTATGAAGCTGAAAGGACGCTCGAAAGCGGTATGTTCACACTATCTCAAGCTTTCAGAATATGAAACAACAACATGATCATATGAAAGCAATTAATTTTTTATATGGGCATCTATTAGACAAATCTCACATAAAGTACTAAACATTTTTACAGAAATTAAAAAAAATAATGAAATTAAAAACCAAAGCAACCCAATTGCTTTGAAAGTGTAAAATACATTTTACAAATACAAAACTCAGACGCTTAGAATGCTACTCCGCTACAGGTTAAGCTTATCATACTGTGGATCTCCTTGCTCCTCAAACGGTGTATTTTTATCTTTTCCTTTGAATTAACCCTATGACTTGCATGGTAAATCAGGTGAGAAAGCTGAGTCAGTTAAAATTTTTCCCACCAAAATCTTCACAGAATCCCAATTAATTTACAGGTGCATTATGTAAGTTAGTTTATTCTATAACATCTGGAGTAAAGGAGGCAACTGGAAGGCAGATTTATGAAAGTTGCTCTGAAACAACAAGAAAAGTTCAAGAGCATCTATGTCTCTCTGCAAACTTAAGTTTAAAAGAAAAAAAGTTTCCTAACATGAATATAGTCTAAAAGTTAAAAAGTTATTTTTAAATAGCTCTATGCCTTCTTCTGACAATTATGAATATTTGGATTTTTAGCTTCATTTTTGAAATATTTTTGATAAATTAAACTTTGTATTTTGAGATGAAGAATGGTTTCATTCATACAAGTTTAAACAAAGCCTTTAAAGAATTTTTTTTCAATCAACATGATCAGAAATAGACCTTTGGCTAGAAAAAAAAAAAGAGTCTCAAGTTAAAATATTAATATTACTCCATGAAAAAGTCCCAATTATGTTGAGTCTGATTATGTTAGTTTCCTAAGGAAATTAAGCTTTATAAGCCCATGTTATTTTCATAATGGCTTTGGAAGAAATTGACCAGTTAAAAGGAAGAAACTGTAAAGATAAAGAAAATAAAAACAACACTATTCATTGATTATAAATTCTGCAAGAGTCTTATGTAAGGGAAAAAAATCATATTTACAGCTCCACTAAGCAGGCTTAGTGTGACGTTTTCATCCAAAGAATACATATAGAATAGAATATTTATAAATGTCCCAACTTCATTTTAAAAATTCATTCTGAGAACATGCTGCTTCAGACACTGAAGTCAGTCAACCGCAAGACACCAATCTGTAGCTAAGCAAACTTTCTTAGTTCTACTGTTCATTATTTTTCAAGGCTAGAAAGGGGTAGTCCATAGTGTTAATAAGGTGTGCAGTCAGGACTACGGATATTCTGTTTTTATCATTTGCCCATGTTAAAATTACATTAGTATTTATTTCTTAGAAAGAAACTGAAATTTTAATAACAATACACTGCTACCTAAATTTGCACATACTCTAAACGAACACGAATATCTGTAGCAGATGTTGCAGATAGTTCAGACCTGAAGTCACAAATCTCATTTTCGGAAGTCAGACTGAAAGATTATCTTGAACTGAGATACTTATCCTAATAGAAATATTCCCACAGTGTAAAAAATTTATAGTACAGCAATTGTGCTTTTTTGAAGATATATTTAAATATTATCAGACCTCTGTATAGAGGAGTATAAAATTATTTATGCTGCCAATATTCTACAAAAGTGATGAACTACATTCTCCTTCGGCTTTACCAGGTGTTTTCTACAGTTGTAAATTCAGGGAAGGATCAGAAGTTATATTAAATGCAATACTTTATTCATTAAATATTCCTTCTAAAGAATTACATTGGGGGCCAATTATCTACTTTCTAAAGTAATAGTATTCTACTGTCATTCCTGTTATACTTCCTGATCCAGTTTAAAAGTATGTTCTCTGTTCTCTACTATTGCTTTTTCAGAAGAATTGCTAAACTTAACACTCTTCGCTGGCCTCAAAGGGAATCACACAAAGCACATCAAAGCTTCTGCTGTGAATGGCCTGTACAAATGAGAAAACCACTTCATGTACCTTGCAACTTAAAACACCTTTAAACACAGAAACTAAAGGCAGAATCTGATAAAATCAGTTTATTCATAGGAGAAGATACAGGTGCTGTCTTGTTGCACAGTTTCCTGCAGTTTGATACTGAGCTGGGACCAGCTTCTGTTTATTTGACTGCAAATTACGTGTGTCTTTGAAAAGTATTTGACCCATTTTAGGTAGGGAGTAGGGATATTTCACTTTTTAAATGATGAAACACCTGTCTTTTTTTCTTTTTTTTTTTCTTTTATTTTAGCACTGGACTTTTAAAAATTCCTGCTACTCTTTCATTAGTTTTCTTTGTTTTGTATATGAGGTTAAGCAACAACTTCCTTCAGGAAAAGAGGAAATTTTCCCTGAGGTAAATAAGAAATATTTTCAGAGTATTCAGTATAACAGGTATTCAGTGTAACAGGGATTCAGCCTGCATACTCACAATAATGCCCAATGTTCCCGTTGTTCTCAAGGAAGTCCTTCAATGCTGAATAGATGTGAAAGCAGATAATTCAGTTGGGTGCCTGAAGCAGACAAGATTTCTCTTGAAAAATCTGCCATCTGCCTCACAGTACTGTGGCCATAATCTTCACCAGCTGCCTGCTGGCGAACTTTGAAATAAGAGTATATATGAATGCAAAAATCATATTTCAGCATTCAGGATATTTTAGAGAATATTCAGATATTTTAGAGAATCTCTAAATACTGAAAACTTTTGAAAAGGTTATCTCTTCAAACAAGTACCTTAAAGTAAATAATTGAAGTCAGATCTGTGTAAAAAACCCCAGCCAAACCCATAATTATCATAAACAGCTTTTACGCATATGTTTAAGGAGAAAGAGAATAATGAAGGAGGGTACCTACGGCTGTGCCTACATTAGCAGGTCGTGAGGCCCAACAGGAGCATCCCTGAACAGTAAATTAGCAGGTACAGGAGACCCAACACCCATGCTATTTGTTTCCGGAGCCTCAGCTCAGTCCACCTCTGTTCTGGTCCCATAGAAAAAATGTTTGTTCGTGGTAGTGCCAGAGTGTGTCCTCCAGCTTCTTCTAGTTTAGGTTTAGAATATTCAGGATTTAAACTAATGTGTTCCAAGGCATCAACTCAGGGTAAACTAAAATATGATATGGCGTTTACCAAAAGTTTTTTTAAAAGGACAGTCCTCATCCAGTCTAACATGCTTAAAGCAGACACACTGCCTCTTCTGGAGCAGACACATTGATAACGGCTCCAGTAACTGAGTCAACCACAATTTTTCTATTACATATGCTTACCTTCAGATTCTATTTCTGAAGTACATGCTTTTTGTCACTCAAAGAAAATATAATGCTAGGGAAGAAGACTCTCATATTCTGATCAAGTGGAGGCATTGGTCTGAATACAATGATTTTCTACATTAATGACTGGCAAGAAAAGCCTGTCCCTCAGCATATCATGTTCATATTTTCTTCATGTAGAGACATACACAATTACCAAAAAAAATATTTCTCTATTTCTCACCAAGTGAGGTTCACTTCAAGGATGAAATATTTGCTCATCGAAATATGGATCAGCAATCTTTAAACCACTAAAATGTTAATACTGAGGGAAGGCATTCCTATTGCCCATATATGACTGTGTCCACAGGCTGTAAACCACTGCTGTGGCAAAATGATCACTAAAATGTCATAAAGGCAATAAACAGCAGAAAGTGGAATAAACAAAACTAAAAGAATATTCTTTTATCCTATGACTTAACTGGGCAGCTGAAGCTCAATACCTTTTAATAATGAGAACAGATATTTAAAATTTGGCAGTATCTACAAGTAATCAGTTCCATGCAAAGTGTTCCAAACTCATTTTTAAGTAAGCTGAAAGAGTAATTACTGTTAATATAAAATGAACTGTTGTAGTGCACAACATGATCTCGTAAGATAAAAGTGTTTTAAATGGCCATAAAACAGTCTGGGGAAATGTGATGGTCTTTTTTGTTACAGTACATCTGCGGAGGCTCTACTTACACATGGCAATGATAAATTATCATTTCAACTTGTTGTGTCAGGTTCCTGTCAAACAAATGGCAGGTTGAACACCAGGTGGTAGAATCAAAACTTTATTGAAATTGATCCTACATGGAAAAATAATTAGCCCCAACTTTTTTTCAGAAAAACTGTACTCTGCCAAAACCACAAAAGTTTCAGCACAAATGTGACAAAAATTACCAATTTGCATTGTTATGTACAGTTTATTATCTTTATCTAAATTCGTTCAAAAAGAATCCAAACATACACTTGAAAGTTAAAGAAAGTTTGTCCGTGGTAGTGTTTCTTGATAATGTTTCTTTAATGATGAGCAATTACAGCATAGGGTTAATGGGATTACCACTATTACAGTGTTAAAATACTACAGCTTTAAATAAAGAAAAGATTAAATCCTTTTAGCCAGTATGAAAAAATTTGTAGACTCACAACAAACTTTATTTACTACAATTCTGCCTTTTTATCTTTTTTTTTTTTTATCATTTTCATACCCCTTTGCAGTCTCAATTTCTAGATGTTTGACCATGGATTTTGCCATATAAAAACGTGGTTTTCATTTTATTGTGTCATTTTACTGTGTCACCCTGTAGGATCCTACTGGTATTTAATTTTTATTTATGACTTCCCTGCTTTCTTAATCGTAGTTGAAAACTATCTACCCAGGCTTTATTTTTTTATCTCCAAACCCTGTGTATACTAAGTCAATTATAAAGTGATATGATGTCCTTCTAGAAACACCTGACTTGAAGATGCTTTTACCAGAAATTACTTGTTGACTTTACCAGTTAGGCCTTACTCAGTGCTATACTGATTTTTGCATGGTCTAAGTTGACTAAATCAGAGTACCATAAAGTTCTAAGTCAAACAACTGAAGGAATTAGAGGAATATAGTAAAACACTTTGGTAGCCACATTTATAATCTTATTTGAAAATAATATTAAATTTATACATAAAGGAAAAAAATTATGAATAATTCAAGTTCTCAGTCAAGTTATACTAAATATTCCACAGAAGAGCAATAACTCACAAATGAGAATTTTCTCAATGAAATTAAATCATAGCAAAAGTTTGCAAGACAAGAATCTTCAAATGAAACAAATAATTACCTGCAACTGAAATTAACGCTTCATTTATACAGTGTAACATCACTTTAGCTATCAATTCTAAATTACCTCAACCTCTAAGTGCTAAGATTTCTAAATTGTACTACAATAAAAGCATTATTTTAAATTAACCTGAAGTACAAATTACAATTCTGTGTTCTCATTCCCACCAGATAGAATTCTGCATTTAGAATACCCCTCCATTCTCCAGGGAAATATATGGTCTTGAGTGCTTGAGGAAATACGAGTCATATAATAGGTTGCCTTCTACAGAGCTGCACATATGAGTTTATAGTCAAAAATATTAGAATCCTGGATTCTACAGACTTTTGTAATTACAGATATATTCTATCATCACTCTTCCATAGACACTTAATATTAAATTTTACAAATATCTTATTACCTGATATTCCAGACAAAGTAACATTTTGATGAAAACTATGAAAAAGCCTGGGTAAAAGTTTTATCTCATTTCACAGTTTAGTATTCTACAGTTTTATGTGATGTCCAGACCAAGATGTAAGATATAGAGCTTTCATTAGCTTTTCAAATTACCCAAGGTGCAAAAGCAGTACTTAAGCTAACCACCTAGTTACAAAAGTAACCTCTGCCATAGCTGTCTTCCTCTGTAGTTGGAAACTTAGAAAACTTTACACAGGACATTTGCAGAATTTTTTTCATTTGAATATTGTGCTAGGTAATTTGATTTTACAAAATGCAAAGCAACGAATGGTGTTCTTCTAAGCAAGGTTCTTCCTGTCTAGTCTTCAGACAGCATACCGTCTGCCTGTACGATTTAGAAGACCTCACAGTGTGCACCACTGTATCATTTTGGTGAAATTACCAGTAAAAGAGGATGAGGAGTAGATTTCAGTCCACATACTTTTATATAAAAGGTGTTCTGTGATAAGAAACACCGAATGGAATACACATTTGTGTATCATAAAATACTTCTGATTTTGGAAAGGGGCAACATCACTCTCTCTTAAAACTGTTCATTGTGTCAGAAACTTTATCCTCTAATCAAGGTGACTTCAGATTACCAGGCTACAGTTATTTTTTTAGTCAATTCCACATTAAGCAGCGAGGAAGAGAAAGGTGATGAAAAAGTGTTGAAGCTCAGGGCTTACTATCAAAAAACAACTCAGGTACAACTGAGAAAACAAAACACATTTATAGATCACAGAAGTTGCATTTTTAAAGAACTTTTGTGCTTCTAGGGACAGTGTTGGAAAAACACCGATGAATGAATTATCAACACCATATTCAAATAGGACTGAGATTTAAGAGTTTCATTTCCTATATGCATGGAGCCATATATAAACTCAATAACAGCTACTTAACAGGACCTGTGTTTCATAACTGCTCTGAGTAGATCTGTTTATAGTGTCTAAGGCAAAACTGAAAATACAGAACCGATGCATGTTCCATTTTTCTCATTGCTTATAAGAATTCATGCCACAGGCTTCCCTCTTTTCTGATCATCACTGTATAAAGCAGGGAATAGAGAAAATCCCAGTATTCTCACAATTTACAAGAAATTCATTTTACATTCATATTTATCAAACTGGTCATTTATGAGGTAACTGCAAGAATAAATTATATATATGGTTTTAAAATTGAGCTCTACAGAAAAAACTTGTTATAACTAGGCTTCCCAACTGGTCAAAGTGCAGGACTTCTGTGTCTCTTAAACCTAGTGTTCTATAAAGTGTCTACTGATTTACTTTATTTCAGTTATCTTACTATTGTATTTTATGATGTGCATACTTAATCTCTATTTTAATCAAGGTGTCACAGTTGTAATTAATGTACATTGCTTAGTCTCAAGATATTTCATATTTAATCTATTGAGTATTACCATGTCTACACTTTTCATTAAGCTCTATACTTAGAGACAGTAGAATGTTCCTGCTTCATACAGACGCAGATAATGAAAGCTGTGCAGTGAGCCTTAGTATTAACACAGAATAGCTCTTGGTACACACAATTAACTAATTTTTACAGCCTCTCTGTTGCTAGTCTTTTTATCTATTTTCAGTAACTCACTAGAATGACACATACACAAGAATGCTCAGATAATATGTATACATATATCAACATTATATATTCATAGAAACGTCAAATAATAATAACAGATGGATAAGATACATTCCAAAATTTGCTGCCAAGCTTACCTACCCAAATATTACATATTTCAAGATTCACTATATTGAAATTTATCTCAAAAGATAGATGACTGCCTAACAGCTCAGATTTCTGACCTAATTTTTCTTTCATTTAAATTAATGCAGTGCTTCTGAAGGTGAAGTGGTATTTATGTGCTGAACAATGTCTGTATGCATAGTACCATACAGACTTACCACTAGGTAGCCAAAGCTAATATCTGTCATTTAACCATTGCACAAAACTGTATAAATAATTGCTGAAAATTAAACTAACATATCAGGTTTATATTGCACTAACTACCCCAAATAAGTCCTTTTTTTCAACACTAACCTCATAGAAAGTGTGAAAAATCTTATTCAATTGTAGCTATTCCTCAACCGGAGTTCAAAATTACAGTCTCTTCAGCAAGAAAGTGTTCTATCTTAATTCTACAAGAAACTTTAAGTTTCTACATAAAACTAAAATCTAATTTTGTATGACCTTCCATTTTGGCTGGCTATCTCTGTGCAAGTAAGTTTTGATATCTTCAAAATGGGAGTTTTGTGAGGGCTTTATGAATAATTGAAGTACTTTGCATGCTATAGCCTCTAGAGTATGTGCTGGAAAAGTCTGGGTTTGTAATCCCACTTCAGGCTACAACACAGTAAATGAGTTATTCTCAGTTCTTTCCCCAGCCAAGTATGGGGAAGTGCATATTTTATTATACCAATACTGTGAAAATTCACTTTCATTTCTCTAATGTTTTTGTATTTCCTCCCAGAAGTTTTCTCATTTTCAGTCATGATACTCATATAAGATGGATCTATTGCTATTTTTTAGAAAGCTGAAGGGAAGGGTCTCCTACGTGCTAGAAAACACTCCAACCTTTTAATTCACATTACAAATTAACATACGTGTTCAGATTTTTTTGATTGCATCCCTCTGCCTAAGTCCATCCTATTTCCTCATTGTCCTGGGTCTAAAGCAAGTAGTTGAAATATGGTTCATGTCTTTATAAAATCTGAGATTTTATATATTTCTGTCAAAATCGGTTAAATAACTAATGAGACCTAATATGTATAATATATTCAGCTTGATTTAAGCACCTCCCTGAAATACAGAGCTGGCAAGCGATTCAGAATTAAGTTCATTTTTCACCTCTTTTTCCTTTATGCATAAACATTATTGATTTTGTGGTAATCTATTTTGTGAAATTAAGAGAAAGGGTGACAACATTAGACTGGATCAAAAAATCCACTGCTTATATCTATAAATACTTGAACATATTGAATGCAGGGATGACTCTTCTTCTCTGTGTAATACATGAAACATGTCAACAATGTCACAATGTCAACAAGACACTGAAACCTAAACTGAAACCTGTAGGTCTAAGCCCGGACCCATCAAGCATGGATGGCCCTCTGCACAGAGGGTGGCTTAAAAACCTTCATTATCATTATTATGTGGGATAAAAAAAAATAATACACTTCTTCAGTCAGTTGACATGTAAAACTTATTTTAGTTCTGCTGTCAGATTAGTGCAGTTTCTGTCTAGCCACAATGTATGTTTGAATAATGGTGTAAATGCCCTGCTTTGACAGATAGGATGCAAGCTGATATCCCCTTAAACTCACGGGGCTATACCCAATTCCTACCTGACAGTAACAAACATCTTTATAGAACAGGGGTATGAAGGTTTTCCTAATGAAAAAGCTCCCAGTTCTGCAACTCACTTCTTCATTTATACTGAAACATCAAGAATTCAAGCAATTACATGAGAATATCCATAGACAAGACCTATAAATTCAGCTTTCAACTAGGACAGGGAGTTTACTGTTTGTTTGTTTGACTGACACCTGTACTGGACAGAAAGAGCCATCATCCATTGTGAGCTGTTTTATGAATGCGTTCTTAATGCTGGCCTCTAGAGGAAAGCAGCATATGGATACGCAGGCACCTAAAAAAGCCACAGGATGTAAGCCTGAGTGCTTACAGCGTGCTGTCTGTTCTGCACGGCTATCCCAGTGTGCTGAGAGAAATGTGAAGCAACCTGCTCTAGTGGGAGGTGTCCCTGCCCATGGCAGGGCGGTTGGAACCGGCTGATCTTTAAGGTCCCTTCCAACTCAAACCATGCTATGATATGACTCTTTCACTCATCCTCAATAAAATTTTGGGTTACAGCATAGAGTACAAGTATGCACTTATTACACAATAACTGAAATTCAGCCTGCTTCTACCCATTACTTCCAGATAACCTGCTTTAGGGTTTGTACTCCTCACTAAATAGGGCAAGCAACTGCAGCAGCTATGAGTTTAGTAGCAGATGGAGTCAGTACCTCTGAAAATACTCTGAAGTCCTATATTTACATGGCAACAGTAATTTTGCAAGCACCATATAATTTGGTAGGGCACAACCCTTATAAGAAACTAAGAGTTTCATTCTTAAATATTGATCTTGATTTTTGTTGTCCTTTAACTAAACACTCCGTGCTACAATAATATAAATTTCCAGATGAACTATTTGGCTTGTGGTTTCAAAAGCTTAGTTTCCATAGATTTCCTGAAAAATCACAGTCCTAATAGTAAGTAAACACACACATGCAGACATACAAATAAGACACTTCTTTTTACATACTCATGACTAGCTGGTACCTTGTTAATCAACTTCCTACTGTATAAGTTTATCATATTGCCATATTCCTCTTACAACAGACTTCTAGCAAGTGGTATGAAACTTTAGTAGCCTATATGTAAAGCATATCTACTTGTAAGTTATACTTTTCCTCCTCTGATTTAAATATATATGTGTACACATATTCTCGCCTCTGAATGCCTGAAGTGGATTTTGAATTATAGGTACCTACAGTTTCAGGCAGAACCTATTCCCTCTTAACAGATACATCATAGTTCTTAATACCATATTAAAAAAATATAGCAGAAATGAGCCTACAAAAAAAGTGGGATCGAGTAACTTTGAAAAAAGCGTGCAAATACACCATTTTTCATAAAATCAAAAATTGACCAAAAAAACATGTGCAGAGTGCGAAATTTGCCACTGGAATCCGGTCAGAAAATATGAGAAACTAGGTGTGTTGCAATTTGCATTCAGTTCGTTACATTATCATAACTCAAAATACATTAGGCATACTGTGGTACCAAGTTACATGTATGTGAACGGTTACTGAATTGTCTTATTTCAAGTATTGTGATCCAAGTTTTTCAGTAATTTTATAAGGGTGTTCTGTTACGAAAAAATGGGATAATATCACTGAGAGCAGAGAGTAATGCAAAGCAAAGAAAATTAAAAGGAAGCACAGAAACAAAACCTTTTAAAACAGTTCCACAAATACCTCTCAAGGTATCCCCTGGATAAATCGAGTTCATAAACTTCCTCCAATTATTAGGACTTTAATGTTAGCACAGAAGCAGCCATGGCCTAAAAGTGATTGTTTTGGTGACATAAGAGGATTTGCCATAATGTAATAAAATGTATTGATGCAGGAGTCTTAAACAGTTGAGTGAGATAGTTGAGTACAATCACCCACACGTTTCTAAACGAACAGACCTTCCTGGCAAAATGAACATAGAGTTTCACTGGAATACCACATATGCTATGAAAAAATCTGGAGCTACCTTTTTCTGCTAGTAATAGGCAGACTACAATCCAGACATGCTGGGAGACATCCCTCCAGGCATTTCTTCCTATTTCACTTAGAATGGGTAACAGGCTAAGTACCATGCATATTTATCTAAAATCATGTTATAACATTCCTACTGACATACCTTAGAAAACACAAGTATGTAGAAAAATATATTGGAAATGAAAGACTTCAAGTACTAGCATTAACATACATATGATCTTGTACCTATAAAATTCCCAAAATAAAGTCAGATGATGCATAACTCCTCTATACATGCTGAGGTTAGATGGTGAAAGGAACTAAGCAAAGGTGAATGTAGCTGCCTAAGAGTATGAGTACATTTTGTAACTGATACTTGTTCAGGAATTTTCTGTGCTCGGTAGCAAATGCACACTAAAGAGCAAAGCCCATTTTCCACATTTTAGATGCAACTTTTCCGATCCATCTGCAAAGATAGCACTATCATCCACAGTCTTATTATTTCATATCTCCTTTATTCACCTAGAATGCTGCTTGAAAGAAAATTACCTAATCAATTTCTTCAACATCTCTGCCTCCCTTGGTGCATTCCCCTGCTGTCTTTGTCCCCTTTCTGTAGCATCAAATACAAGCTGTTCCCTTCACCTTCAAGGTTGTTCATTAGTTATGCCCACCTTATTTATACCAGATTTCCTGTATGACAACTCCCACTTCCAAATCAGCTCACAATGCCAACCCTCAATTAACACTTGTAAAATTGTCAAACAAGCTGTAAATGTTCTATTCTTATTGCTAGGGAGAAATCCACCAGAAAGTAATTTGCAAAACTAATCCAGACCTTTCTTTTAAATTCCATTGGAGTCACTGCTTTCCCACAATATTTGCAAAAATATTCGTAATATTCTATATGAACCTGACAAAGTTATTAAGCCTGTTCAGTCAAACAGTCCAGCATAGGGTCAAGTACTGTAGATTTAATTGCAAACTATACATCCTGTCATACATTAAGCCTATTCAGATGACAGGCAATATCCAGTTTTAGTACCTCCCAAAAAATAATCCTTCAATACCAAAAGTAAGGGCTGACACCTCCTAATGAAAAAACCAGAAACAGGAAAAACATTAAAGTCTTTTAAAACAAAAAAACACTTAAAATTAGCATCTGCGTCACTTGTAGCACACACAAATTTCACCAGTGTTAAATTTTAATATTTTCCCAAAGGTCCATTAAGTTCCCTCTAAGTAATGAAAAAAAAAAAAAAGCAATTTTATCTGACTCCACCACCTTCCTCCCACTTAGATGCCCTTCTGCTTGTCCCAAGAGAGAAAAGTGCTGACAGATCATACATAAACAAATAGAACTCAGAAGCGTTTACAAAATCTGTGGAAGTTCATATAACCTAAAAGCTGCACTGTGCAGGTGTAGTGCTTATGGAATGACTTGGAAACATGCTTCCGTTGTGAGAATGAACACAATCAGAAGGTGCTGCTTTTTCAGTATCAACAAATGTCGGTATTTTACAACTACACTGCCTTATGTAAATGCTAAAACACTGATTTTCTGTGCTGATCCAATACTCCAAGATACTCCAGACGAGATGCTTGTATCCACAGTTTTTAGTGAGCAAGAAGCTTCATATATGGAAGGAAATCTTTTTGGGACACTTTGGAATTCTGATTTAGGTTAAGCTGCCCATCACTACTGTCTCTTTTCTTTGCATTTCTGTATCTGCAATCTCCTATAATATCCAGAAATTTAGGATCTTTTGAATCATTACTGCATGGTTTGATCTTTGGAATGAGTCATCACTCTGTTTGAGGCTTCGACACTATCAAAACCAAGGCAATGATAACATGGTACCAATAACAGATACACAGATTTGATATAAATAACCAATTTGGGTCTGAGTCAGTTAGAAAGCAATACATATTTTCTGGCTTTTATGACTTAATATTGTACCTCAATAAAAGAATGCTTTATATCACTTTGAATAACCAGCTGTATCCTATTCATGTAAAATTAAATTTAGTTAATATCCACAAGGTGATTGCATACCAAAAATCAGGAATTTCTGCCTGGAAAAAAAGATAAAAGCTTGTGCTAGTTACAAAATTTAACAACTAATAATGTAAAAGATACAGATAATGCTGTTACATGCTTTTAATTTCCATCTACATAGTGTTTTTATTAATCAAACACAACATTAAATGGTTTTCATCAGATGTATTTATTTTACTAGTGGTTTTCTATAGTAAATAGGTTATATCATTAGAATACATAAATATAATTAACTCTTGATTTATCTAGGATAAATACACAACACTATAAACTCCTTAGATTTGATCCAGTTCCTTCCAAATCTACCAAAACAACTTTATCACTGTATCGGATTTTTATAATGTGGATGTCAGCAATTATGCAGAAAGCAGTTATTTTACCTACAGTTTTGAGAATTATTTTTTTTTTAAGTTTAGAACAGCATTATAAATATGGAATTAACTTCTTTAAGATAAGTAATATAAAGTAAAATTTAGGAAGCTTAATGTCAAAGAATGAAATATAATAATATATAAATGACAAAAAGAGGCACTAAGTATGTTGAGGATGATACAATCACAAGTGAAATTAAAGGTCGAAGATTCAGCTTTGAACTTAAGTATTGCGAAAGTAATATTATTTTCTCTGTGCTAACATCCTTAATATGACCCATGTCATAAACTAAAATAGCTATGTAAGTCCCAGAACCAAGTAATTTCTTAGAAGCAAGAAAACTGTTGGATGTTTAACACTCAATCAATCACCATTGTTATCTAGAATAACAGATAGGAAAGCAGAATTTAACACTTCCAAACTATTCCAGATCACCTGTTTTGTTTTATGAAGTCTACTCAAATGGTGTAATTTTACATGTATATCATGGTAAGAACTGTGAAAACAGAGCAGTAATACCACATTAGGCTGTCTTTAAACATCTTTTTTCATGCTGAGGAATACATATTCACATAAATATTTGACATTTTTACTGGGTAAGAGTTGATACAGCTGGACATATCCTCTTTTATGGCCAAGAGACTATAAAAAGGAGGGATTAGACACCGAGGAGCTCAGCTCCATTCTGCTGAACCCTTTGCAGTCAGGAAATCAACACCAGACAAAAGATGCCTTGGCACTTCGGTTTTTTTCTGCTGAAAATGTGGTTGCAAAAAGTGGTCTACCCTTGAAGATGCTGTGCACTTTAAGCTTATTTGGCAAATGAGACAATTTCATCCTAAGATTTTAAAATAAGCACTTGCTAAGTTTGGAATACTTCCAACTTGGGAACATGAGGAAGTTTCTCCTGAGACATTCATTACTGATTTTCACTAATAATAATAATAATAATAATAATAATAATAATAATAATAATAATAATAATNTAATAATAATAATAATAATAATAATAATAATAATAATAATAATAATAATAATTCCTATTTCTTTAAAGCTGCATGTGAGGGTAAAACTGGAATATCAAAAATGTGGGAGACGAATAAAAATTCAGACTTTGGTACATTTGAGATCCAGCAAGAATAGAGGTAAATTGATATTCGAATTTTATATCCTACCTATCAAACATGTTCAGTCCATTATATCACAATGCTAATAATCACTACTGTCACAAAGCAGTATCTTGAAAAAGCATTCAACAGAGAACTTACTGCTGTCTGCAGTTAACTAACAAGAAGGTGTAGAGAAGGTGGAGCTTCTCATCTGAATAAATTCAGCTTCTTATCTGAATAAAACTATACCGCTGAAAAGTGCTAGGACCATTTGAACTGTATATTGCATCCCTCTCTTTTGTTTCTTTTGGTGAGAAGGGCAAACAAGTCACAAAATTGAATTTGAGCAATGTTAAGGCTTCTATTAAGCCAAAGATCTTTTCAGGACTAACAGAAGAGTTTTTCGCCTAATAAATAAGCTTGTAAAGACAGCAATGCTCTGGAATCTCTTGGCCTTATCACCTTCCTTTTACAAAGTCTAGGAAGGCAAAGTGCAGTGAAATTCAGGCTGCAATTAGACACATAACTCCTGGAAGGGGAGGCAAGGGCAGAAGCAGAAGCATTTCTCTTTCGCTATTTGGTGCATGGTAATGATGTGTAATCCTAAACTAAAGGTGGTGTATGTAAAGCAAGAATCAAAGTGATTAAGTTCTGTGAATCCAAATTAATTGACATCTACTTATGTGTAATTTCTCAGCTAATTTCCTACTTATGCACCAGTGAAAGATATTATATGGTTGGAAGGGCAGAAAATGTACATGTGGGTTTCAGTCTGATCATTTCTCTAGGTTTCTGTACCAGTTTAATTTCTTTGTTCTTTCAGTCTTGTTACTGCTAACTTAAAACTAATTTTTTTTTTTTTATCTGACCTCTGTTGAAATTACACTTCAAGATTCCCTACCCTTATTAAGTGAAGATATACTTTGGTAAAAGAGGGGTTCTTTATAAATAGAGGTAGAATCAAATACTAGAATTCGTGGTTCTGGCGTCAAGGTTGTCTAAAACACTACAAAAAATATTTTACAGATCTGATAATTTTCTTCTACTCTTCCTGGATCCAGTAATTAATTTTTCAACCATATTTATAGTCATTAAAAGTTAAATAGGTCAGAAAATATTTAATGTACATTCTGGACAAGCATATAGAAAAAAGTTCACAATAGAAACTTTGCTGATATAGTTTTGCTTCTGAGTGTGATCCAGATAAGGATTAGTCAGTTGTTTCCACTCATGTGGATTAAGCTATACTGCTGCATTATTTAGCAGACATAAGAATTTCACAATGAATAATTTAATTATCTGCTGCATATTTCACCCCTAAAAAAGAGGCATTTTAAGTTACTTCCTTACCTTGTTTACTTTGAGTACACATCTGTCACTAAAAAAAAACAACACCCCACCCTATATTTTACTTTTATACTACACTACAGTTTATATTGCACTAACACTTCTATTACTACAGCATCAATGTTTGCTTGTTATTTCAATGGGACTACCAAGTCCCAAGCTTTTCTTTTAGCTGTTTATAGAACACTAAATGTTGCATCGAAAGTTTTAGCAATCTAATAGGGCTTCCTACTGACCTTATACTATAAGTTACATTACAAAAATAAAGATGTCTTGATTATAGTAATTTTTCATGCTTCATGAGCTCAAGGAAGTCCTTGATCTCTACTATTATAGGATTTGCAGGAACATATAACTGGAGGAAATTGTACAACTGCAAGATAACAATTAGACAGCAGTTCTCTTGAAAAGCATTTGAAGTTACTGTACATTAGAAGCTGATTATAATACCACATTGCCCTGTTGTTGGAAAAACAGTCAATCATCAATCAGCAGTAAATAAGCAGCAGCATAACTTGCAGATCACTTTAACTATGCTTCTGCACTATCCTCTCCTAGCATCTTCTTAGCTGAAGGCTTTGATCAGTTTTGGACATGTTGTATAATGAAATGTAAGGATCAAAACTGGAAAGAGTGTAGAAGAAAAGGGCAACTAGATTAGAACTCTAAAAATATGGAATAAAAAGAAAAAATTAAAGAAAAGAAGAAAGGATCTGACACAGGTGTAGCCGATTCTGCTATGAGTTCTCTTCCAGCTTTATGAGTCTAAGACAATAAATAGAAGTGAGATATTTTTGCCATGCAGTTTTAAAATTTATATGTGAAAGGTCCGCTGTGCCTTTCCACAGAAAAGAACTTGTAGTTTTTCAAATATTGCAGAACTTTTCCAGAAGAAAAATACACTGTAATTATGAAATCCTCCTTAATCCAAGGAACTCTGATACTCTCTTCAAAAGATCAATGCGGGAAAATGGTTTATTTGTATTTTCACAATGACATATAGAGGTTCTGGCAGTATGAGATGGGAAGAAAACTACTTTGCTCAGAACAATCTCCTGCCATACACCTAAACTACTCTGTTGTCTACCCCATTGAAACCTACACTTTCCAGGTGACAACCATTCCTGTTACTGGGTTATAGTCAGTAAGTATGACTGTAAATTTGTGTAGTTCCTAAGTAAAGTCAACAAATCACTGTATAGATAGATTGATGGAACCTAGTCAGAAAAGTGGTCAAAAGATGGTGTGATTTGCCAGAAATTTTAGTGAAGATTTAGTGGTGGGCTTTGTTTGCTCAAATCAATTTCTCTCTCTCTCATTCAATATCTTGGATTCTTAGTGTCCTAAGAATGTAATTATCTGTTAAAAATATCAGTTTCTTTAATATTTTTGTAAGCCACACTAATGAAAAACAGAAATTCAGGTGACTACCTCAGTAATTTATATTTTTTGTTCAGTATTTACTTCTTGTTAACTAATGAAAAGAAGATGGATCTTTAGTGAAATTTCTGTAATGTTGAATATCACAGAGGCGTTATTGTCCTCACATATGTGAAAGCCTATAAACAATGTAGATATATCAAAACACCTATCTTAAGTGTAAACTGTTTTTATTCTCACAGTCAAGCACAGATTGAGTCTAAAAATTCCTAGAACATTGATGCATAAAGAAATGTGAGTTGATGATAATCTAAGGTCTGCAAATGTTTCTAAGATGGAAATGAACATCAGCTCCTGAAGCCCGTGTTTAAGTGTACCCGTCCTTTATATCATTGTATAGGTCTTTACTAGTGTTTTATTTAATCATATCTCAAGTGTCTGGAAGAGAAAGAGAGCACACAAGTGCATTTGCAAAAAAAAAATCTCGGTCTCAAATTTTTTGTTTGATATTATACAAACGAGTAGAACAGTTCAACAGAATATTTATCCTCCTTCCATTTACTACCAGACTTCCTTACTAGTAACACCTCTATTCACTTGTATAAAAAGTCCTTCCACTGTTTCTTGAGAACCCAACTGTTGTTTTGAAATACGTGATTTCTAAGTGTGGAGAGGAAAATAAATAAATAGAAGTTGTTGATGAGTTTAACTTAAAATTATGAGTTTAGAGCTAGTAATTGAAAACAATCATGAACGTGTCCAAAACTTGAAAGGCAATTTTAATAGCAGCTGCTCTCACCCTCATCACTTTTTATGGTCTGCTGCTGTAAATATGACCACATCCCAAAACATAAGTGTGATAACCTATTGTGATAACTGAGTGATGTCCATCCAGTGATTCCTCAGTTTCAAAATCTGACAGGGAATTTTCATCCCTCTATTATAACATATCCTAGGGTGTGTCAAATGCAGCTTGCCTTACGAACATGCAGATCCTTTAAGCACAGCCTTGCAGCCCTTTATATTCTCCTTCAACTCTGCTCTCTGTATTTAGTATAAACTTACATTATTAAATGACCCCTCTAACTCTAAATTCAACAGCTGGACTTACTTCCCTATGAGTTTATGTGTTTTGGTTGTCTTTGTATGCATGTGTGTAAATACACATGCAAATACCTGTTTATGTGCAGATTTTTAATGTGGTTCTTTTGATTAGCCCCCCTGATGTATGACAAAGTGTTCATTTTACACATTTGCTTCCCTGTGGGAATGAAGCTTTAAGACTTTGGTTTAGGAGCAATGACAAAACATTATTCCAAATATATTGAAGTTTCTAGTGATTTTTAAGACCTCAAAGACAGCAGATTTTTGCTTTTCTTTACTCTGTAACCTTCTGCTGTTGTTTGAGGTGAGGTTCCCAGCAGTTTTTCTAGACTGTACAGTTCGGTAGAAGTGGACCTATTTTCCAGGGAAGCTAAATTTGGGAACATCTTTTGGAAGAGGTTATAATGACAGCAGCAAAAGGAAAGAAAAGAATTGGGTTTCAGGGCCCCTTTTTGCAACCTCCAATTTTCATGGCATTGCATCATGTAGTGCTCTCCATCGAAAACCACAGAATAGCAGAAGTAACAAAGTTTAGATTAACAGTGAGAGCCATAAATTCAAGTATTGGACTTATGTACGAGTTCTGCTCTGAAGCATTTCAATTTCTGGAATTGGAGGGAGGGTTGGCTGTCCCTGGAACAAAAAAAGGACATTCCCATCATGCTTATTTTCCCTGACAGAAGCTGGATGGCCTTAGATCAGCTTGGGCCAAGGTAGAAGGGGCAAGAGTGGGAATATTCACAACATCCCTGAGGGATTCTAAATTCCCCAAAAAACTATTTGATAAGAAAGGATCCTTTTTTTTTTAGCCCCGGACTATTCTTGCAGCTGAACTCTCCCCCTGAAACCTGGGAGAAAAGAGGCTACAGGTTCTCACAAGGAGAAACAGGGTGAATTATCATCAGTGGAAACTAATCTACCTAAGCATCCAGTCATTCCTAGAATTGTGTATCTAATAAATAGCAGTGAAAACAACACTTCCAGCACTAGACTTTCCACCAGACCTGTGGAACTGTTATTCAGCGCTTGTGACACTGCACCCAGAGAACTATGCTACCTCCCTGATCAGGTCAGAGAGGGGGTACAAAGAAGATGGAGCCAGACTCTTGGAGGTGCACAGTGATATCATGTGAAAAAAAGGACCCAAGTCAGAACGCAGGAAATTCTTATTAGACATTGGAAAAATGTTTTACCATGAAGTGGTCAAATACTGGAACGGTTTGTCCAGATAGGCTGTGGAATACCCATCCTTGGAAGCATTCCAGGTTGAACTGGACACAGCCCTTAGCAACCTCTTCTGAATAGACCTGTTCTGAGCAGTGGTTGGACCAGGTGATGTGCAGAGGCTCCTTCCAATCTAAGTTATTCTATGACTTCATGATTCTGTAATGCTATATGTCTTTATTTTCTCTTTGTCCCTTTTACTGAACTAACTGAACACATGGACTTTTCTAATCTATGATCGGTCTGTAGTTATTTTTCTTTAATGTACTGGAAGATAATCAGAAACTATGGTGCAAATTCTATAGCATAATACTGTAGTACAGACCTATTTAAAATAACTGGAATTCAGCAGGCACTTTTGTGTAATAGCAGCCGCATTATTAAGCTACATGGTTAGTTTGAAATCTTCACAGCAGAACACACTAAGTCATTGGGAAGATACAGTAAAGGGGACAGATTCAATTGAAAAGAATTTGGGGAATGAACAATAGTGGGGCACTTCCTTGCTATTAGTAACTGACAGATACTGGTCCCCTCCTGTAACCATTGCTATATATAACTTAAGGCCTTAATACATCAAGAAAGAGATGTAAATTACAGGACTGTTGTATTCAAAATAAACATCAACAGAATTTAATATCTTACCTACACATTTTCATTCCTATTAGCAAATGCTATTATCACCTTTAAATATGCAGCCTAAACAATCTTCACTAAATGTAGTTTCTGTAAATTGCCAGAAGAGCTTTGGATTTGATCCAGACATAGTGGTGATCTATTGTATTACCAAAAAAGAGCCCTTGTTCTCAGAAATAAGCTGCATTCTTGTTTACAAGAATAAACTCTTTTAGCAGTGCTCCTCTTTTCTAAAGCTGCACTATACCTCATATTGGTTTAACTGGCAAAGCAAAGTTGACATTCCTCATGTTGGCACGTACCAGCTTTCTTTCAAATCATTTTATCAAGTGACATGAATTGGGGGTTGTCTAACACCCTTTCTTCGTGAAACTTTCACCTTCTACTAGCAAAAAATTCAGTCTTGGAACTTGTCCATCAAGACAATCTACTTATCAGTCACACGGTTCTGCCTTGATTTTGGACCTATGCATTTCCAGCTTCCTCTCACATTTACAGTTTTAACACATCAACATAATCTCACAGGTTTTCCAATCATCTGCTAGCTCCAAAGTCTTCTCTACCAGAGAAGCAACCACAGAGTTAAAATGATTTAACTACATTTAAGATAATTTTTTATAAGATATTCACTAAGGTTCTTGAAGTGTAGCAAAATTCCTGTCCAAATTACCCCTCAGCTGTGCCCTCGGTGTCCCAAAGAGACATGTTTAGAGCATCAGCTGAGTGCCATAGAGCTAACACCACGAGCCTGTGTATTCCTTTACATAACCACTTCTTTGACAGACATCTCTACTAATACTTGAATCATGTTGCTAAATTAAAACCTATTTTAAAAATACTAAAAGGAGAACTGCATTACATAGTTCCCATTGAGAAATACATTGAACAGTTACATTCATAATTTTAAGGTAGAACTTTACATGGCCATGGCTAACAAAAAGTGTTTAAATGCTGATAAATCTCTGTTTGATTATGATGGGCCTATCCTGCTAAATTAACGGGTTTCTATACTTACTAAATTAGGAAATTTGGACCATTCATTTGCAGCAATATCCATATTACAATAAACATATTTGAATATGTAAATTTTAAAAGCTAGTATTTTTACAAATTCCAACAGCATGAAAATTAATGTTATTTGTATTGTTCAGTTCACACTAGTCTAACAATCCAAAAATGTATGCTTTTTGAAACAAACATGAAAATAAGGCCCTTATAGTCAGTTATTTTAAACACTTGACAATATGAATTTCTTATTTAATTTATCTTTATGGACAATTCATAAAGAACATTAATCCAACAATGTTTACTAAGTTGTAAAAATTATTTGTAGTTTTGAGGGAGGGCTAGCATATGCCAATTATTGTAACATCTTGCATGCCAGCACCACTTGGTAGTAAACAAAGCAATAAAACACTGCCAGACAAGTAAACAACAAAATTCTTAATTAGAGACTGCTACTAAATTCTGAGAGCATTTTCTATTGGTCTGTGAGTTGGAAAACACACATCTTCCTTTTCCTTAGGTTGTGTGGAAGTAGTTAGGACATAATAGATCAAGAGCAGTTTTTCAAATGAAGCAGGAGAACAGAAAGGGTTTTAAGATGGAAAGAAGGGTGCATTTTATTGGAGTACAAAACTGACTTTTTCCAGGATTTACAAAGGCACCATTATTTTTCCAGGTGCTCTGTTTGTAGCTACAGAAACCAAAGGCATATCTAGCTAAAAGATTACAGTGTCATACGGTATCCCAGACTTCACAAAATTGAGAAACTAACACATAAAACTCCTTTCTTCTTCTAATAGAGAATAAAGCCTCTGAGCCACTGAAATGTCACACTGCATTCAACCTTGGATGTTATTTTCGTTTCTTAACCCTTCATTGAGTGGTATAAGGGTAAGATTGACATTTTAAGGAAAAAATGATACTTTAGAGCAATCTCCACATGTAAGCAATGTGGTTGTTGATGCTCCCTGGTTAGACCTAGTCCCATAGAGCAAATGGAAATGAAGAGGAAGCAAATCTTTTTGACAGCAACTAATTTTAATGGCCACTTATCAAAGTACAGTTTTAACATACACAACACTAGGGAACAAGTACCAGGATTATTGGATTGCAAAAGGCCAATGTTTCCCCAGCTTGTGCAGTTGCTTATGTATAAATACAGATGAAAAGTTGGATTTGTGAAGAAACCTAGACCTGTAAGTCACTTGAAACAAAATTCACGAGACCTATTGTGAAAAATGATGGTCTGGGAAATCTGATACAAAGAAGCCTATGGTCTAAGAAAGTAGGATGTATCTTAAGGATACATCATCTTGGGAAATTCCACTACTAGTGGAATTAGGACCGCTGGCATTTCTTCTCTATTTTTTCCAGCCTGAAATTTCAGTAGTGAAAAACAGAACATAGAAAGATGATATGGCAAGATGATTTAATTGACATATGACTAATGGCCTTTAAAAATGCTAAGTTTTTTTTTTTTTTAAAAAAAAAACAACTAAACTCTGAAAATAGACCATGCAATAATGATAGTTATGTGAGAAGCAAAGTGAGGTACCTGCAATTTTTGAAGATAACCAGAACACCAGCTCCATTTATTACACTGGATGTTTTTACACTATTGACTGGAAAATTATTTGAGTTGAAGTATTTATTTCCCAATTGCACTAGTACTAGTTATTGTTATATACTACCTTTTATTCTATGATGTAAAAATCACTTTAACGGAAACCTGTATTGACTCTATTTCTGTTTTATTTTACATTTGAGAAAACAGTGCCAGAGAGAGATTAATTGACTTGCCCAAAACCACGCAGTAAACAAATGGCAAAAAAAAAAAAGGACATAGATAGTCCCAGCTGTTGTACAGCCCTTGTGTATGTGATTTTAAAGCACTTACCTTCTCCTACGAAAACATAGGAATAATCTTGACTTTTAAGAAAAAGACATCAGTTGATTATTCTGATACATGGTTCTGTGTAATGAAATGCTACTGTATTCCTTGAAGAAAATATACTGCTGTGCTAAATAACTTGAGTACAAAGTTACTGATAATCATACAGAGCCAGAGTAAGCGTTAAAATGATTATAAACAATACTTCATTTTCCAAACTAAAAGCATGTTGCATTTTTCAACTAATGTAGTTCAGAATTTTTGCTGGTTGATTTTGCCTTCTAAATGTTAACTCTCTTCAGCCTGGGTAATAAAGATGTACTAGTTTCTTCTAACTCTAATTTTAACACATGTAATTCCTTCTAATTTCTTATGAAAAATATAACTGTTACATATTTTTAAGTTTTCTACAAAACTTGGAATAGGAGAAAATTCAAAGTTGTGTATTTGGCTTCTTACCTGTTCTTCTACGGTTTTCATTAAGGTTTCAAGAATTAGGATCTCTTCAGAGCAAAATAAACACATTCTGGAAAAATTCTATAGATTCTATAGATACAATTTTTGCACATTTGAGCCATTAATGTTTAATACTATCCCTAATATACAATGTATTTTATGTACAGTTCTATACACAATTTTTCCCACCCTCTCATATTCAGAGTAATTTGGGGGTTTCTGAAAGACAAGCTTGTCACCCTAGACCATAATAAATTCATGGTAATCCATTAAGAAATGTTCCTCTGACAAACAGGTTAAATAAGGGAGAACTATTAAAAAGTCTTAATATGAAAAGGGAATTGAAATACTTCAAAAAGGACAGATGTCCTTTTGTATCAAGTATTGGGGCTTATTGCAAGTTACTGGTTTTACAAGAATACTGAGAGATTTTGCATTGCTTTCCATGAAAAAAAAGCAGTTGACCGAGAACTTGAAATGAAAGTCCTGGAAAGACCAATCTTTTCTGAAATTTCTTGAACATACGTGTAGAGCAATTTGTTACAATTCACTTCAGGTTTCCATAATATAGCTGTTTGGTTCATTCAAAATGTTTAACTGTGAGAATTTATTTTTGCTAAGAAAGTCACGGAATGGTCAATTTTATTGAGATTCTCTAGTCCACTTTGCTGTAGTACTACTAAAAAGGAGGCATATCTGAAGCATTTCTACCAATCCTATAAAATGAAAATAAAATCCACTGGCCCTCCCTTAATTTTAAAGCAGCATGTCTTGTCAAAATAACATTGTTGCACTTATAAAAAGAATGGGAGTTAAAAACACCAAACAAATGCTCATAGAGTATTTTAAATTTCTGTTTAAATAGGCATCATAACAATTACAATTTAAAATTTTAAAATGGCCCCAAAACCCTAACAAAAAATAAAGTGTATTTTCTGTTCCCACCTTGACTTGTCATTCCATAATCACTTTTGGAATAATGTTGAATAAACTCAAACCAACCATTACAATTTACAAATATTAAACTTCTTTGCGTTCAGAAAACAGAAACGCATTCAGTCCTAAAGACCGAAAACCTAAACTAGATTCCTAGTGCTTTTCTATAAAAGAAACAGGAATGTACTGAAAAGACCATTGGATAGAACATTTATTCATTTTTGAAATATATGATATGTTCTTTCAAGTCTTACACAGTGAAAAAATTAACGTCATTAACTTTGGACAAGCATGAATTCACACAAGTCATAGAAAGGTGTAGCAACAGAATGGCCCTGTGAAAACCAAAGATATTAAAAGCCAAATTTTAAAGATTACTGATGTGAAAGTGTAGTTCTAATTTAGAATTGCTGAACCTCTTTTTATTTCTCAATTATATACGAAGTGGAAATGAAGCCAATGTTAGGTAGAGATAGACCAAACGCTGCCGGAGAATATGCAAGTATATCTTGCTCAGATTTATGGCCAAGGCTCCATAATAGAGAACACAGTGTGTACCAGAGAAACACACAAAACAATTTTCATTCAGAAAGGGTTCTACTATTTATTCATCGAGCATATCATGCTTTAAAAATCTGAGTATTCAGGAAATCAAAAATCTACAGAGTAACTGAGCATTAAGTATTGTCCCTCTGCCCACCGTTCTCTCAATAAATTCTTTATTCACCATGTGCCCTTAATATTCAAATACAAGCGTGTGGCTTTCCACTAAAAGGCAGTGGTTCCAGCTACTAAATATGAAGACTGAATAATAAATTGATCGATCAAATGCAATATCCTACTGATTCTGACAGAGAATTTGATTTTAAAACATGCCTGTGATAGCCATCAAGAGCAAAATAGGCATTGCTGAGCTACACACTGCAAAATAAATCTACAGCTCATTTAACAGGGAACAATAGACTAGTAGATGACGGACTCCTCCCTCTGGCTAAGAAACCATTAGCCTATTTTCTCATCTAAGCCCATTCAAGCCAGCAGGACCCCATCCCTGGGTTTCGCCGGGCTGCCTCCCACCTCCCAGAGCTCCCATTATTTTAACTTGGTGCCAGCAGCACAGGAGCTGCCTCCCTTCCCACTCGGCACCAGCGCTGCGGGTTCCCGGGGGGAGCGCGGGCGAGCAAGGGCAGCTCCGGCGAGGAGGGGCAACCGGGGAGGCAGCGGAGCGGAGCGGGGCGGCGGCGGGAAGCGGGCT
>JAHREE010000379.1:3027526-3054439 GCA_033628505.1 Tringa tobata
CCCTCTACCCTGCACTGGTGAGGCCACAACTGGAATACTGCGTCCAGTTCTGGGCTCCCCAGTTCAAGAGGGATAGGGAACTACTGGAGAGAGTCCAACGTAGGGCAACCAAGATGATTAGTGGATTAGAGCACCTCCCTTATAAAGAAAAGCTCAAAGAGCTGGGGCTCTTTAGCCTCGAGAAGAGAAGACTGAGGGGAAACTTCATCTATGTTTACAAGTTCCTAAAGGGGGGGGTTGAAGGATGATGGAGCCAGACTCTTTTCAGTGGTTTCCACTGATAGGATGAGAGGCAACAGGCACAAGCTGGAACATAGGAAGTTCCACTCAAATATGAGGAAGAATTTCTTTACTGTGAGGGTGACAGAGCCCTGGAATAGGCTGCCAAGAGAGGTCATGGAGTCCCTTTCTCTGGAGATTTTCAAGTCCCTCCTAGATGCAGTCCTGAGTGATGTGCTCTGGGCAATCCTGCTTAGCAGAGGAGTTGGACTAGATTATCTCTAGAGGTCCCTTCCAACTCTGTCAAATCCGTGAATCCATGTATCTGTACCAAAAATATGCTTACAACTAAATGTTTTGCTTTCTAGCCAGTTGTTAAAGAATCCAGTTTCTACATAAGTACGTTTGGAAGATCCGTGTTTGCTCTCAGAAGCTGGTAGGAGCACAGTATGGATGAAGAAGGTTAGATCTTGTTACAATGTGCCTAGCTAAGCTTAGCTCAAAACTTCTGGAGGAATGATTTCATATCTTTAGAGGTATTATCTGCTTGTCCACTTGGAAGCTTCAATACCTTCTCTGAGTCTCCACCTACAAAAACAGGGTTCCTACAGAGTAATCAGATTAATTATTCTGGAAGCAGTACAACCACATTAACTGGCCTATACCATCTTTCTCTCCTCATAAACCGCAGATCATCTCTTCATCGGTTCTGCTGGTTGAATGGTTCTTCTGACCACTCTCTCACTGAGTTTTGTGAAATGATACACGCTAAAAAAATTCCACCAAGTTAGAGACCAGTGAAGCCAATAGTTTATCATAGAGATCATAACCTCCAGTGGAAAGGAGTTGGTAACACTTGGATCTCACAAAGCCAGATCAGTTTCTGCGACCACATCCCTATTCAGTACAGATGGGTTGACCCTGGCTGGATGCCAGGTGCCCATCAAAGTTGCTCTATCACTCCCCTCCTCAGCTGGACAGGGGAGAGCCTATAATGAAAGGCTTGTGGGTTGAGATAAGGACAGTGAGAGAGCACTCAGCAATTCCTGTCATGGGCAAAACAGACTGGACTTGGGGAAAATTAATTTAATTTATGACCAATCAAATCAGAGTAAGGTAATGAGAAATAAAACCAAATCTTTAAACAACTTCTCCCCACCCCTCCCTTCTTCCTGGGCTCAACATTGCTTCTAATTTTCTCTGTCTTCTCCCCAAAAGGGGCACAGGGGGACAGAGAATGGGGGTTGTGGTCAGTTCATCACACGTTGTCTCTGCTGCTCCCTCCTTCTCAGGGAAGGACTCCTCACACCCTTCCCCTGCTCCAGTGTGCAGACAGTCCTCCATGAACTTCTCCAACATGAGTTCACCCCACAGGCTGCAGTTCTTCACAAACTGCTCCAGCAGGGGTCCCTTCCACAGGATGTGGTCCTTCAAGAACAGACTGCTCCCATGTGAGAGTCACAAGAATTGCCAGCATACCTGCTCCAGCATGGACTCCTCTCTCCACAGGGCCACAGGTCCTGCCGGGAGCATCCTCCAGCATGGGTTGTCCACGGGATTACTGCCTTCTTTGGGCATCCACCTGATGTGGCATGGGGTCCTCCACAGGCTGCAGGTGGGTATCTGCTCCCCTGTTAACCTGCATGGGCTGAAGGGGGACAGCCTGCCTTACTATTTTCTTCACCACGGGCTGCAGGGGAATCTCTCTCCGGCACCTGAAGCACCTCCTCCCCCTACTTCTTCACTGACCTTGGTGTCTGTAGAGATATTTCTCTCACATATTCTCTCTCCTTTCTCCAGGCTGCAGTTTCCTTTGTGCAGCAGTTTCTTCCCCCCTTCTTAAATGTCTTCTCACAGAGGCGTTGCTGCCATTGCTGGTGGGCTCAGCCTTGGCCAGCAGTGGGTCTGTCTTGGAGCTGGCTGGTACTGTCTTTGTCAGACACAGGGGAAGCTTCTGGCATTTGCTCACAGAATCCACCCCTGTAGAGCCTCCACTACCAAAACCCTGCCTTGCAAACCCAATACAGGCTTACCCAGGTTTCATTTTAAAAATGCTTTATAATAAGGAAGAGTAATATACATCTACTGTAATACCTATATGTTAGTTATAGAATTGGTGTATCCCATTTGTATACTTGTTTTATAATTAGTAACAGTATTATGTTATCAAGAATAATAGGCTTTTGCATTTACGTAATGTTTTTCCCCCATTCCATCCAAAAAATACAGATAGGATGTTGCTACCTGCATTTTACACAAGTGGAAACTGAATGACAGAGCACGAGACATGGCATAGAATTAACGCAGATGTTTAATTGCAGATAAATATCCGACTTTCATTCCAGTCACCTACTAATCTTTATATTTAAATTTTAAAAATAACATGTGTCTCACCAGTTGTTTATTACACTGGTGTACTAAGACACCACTGGAATATTTTATTCCTAAAGCACAGAATGTTTACGCTTCCCTGCAAAATATGCTATAAACGGGACTTAGCAGTTTTATCTTATGAAAAAAAAAACAAAAAAAAAAGAAAAGAAAAAAAAAAAAGAAAGAACATATATGATACCTTTTTGTAAATATTGCCTGTACGAAGTTAAGGCAATTTTTTTTCTCTTATTCACATACCTTATTTCACCACAGAATCCTCAAAAGTACTAAGTCTGCTGAAGACTCAATAGCAACGGAACATTCTACATTTGAGAGTTATAACTGAAAATTATTTAGAAAAATACATTTCTTTTCATTTTCCTGGAACTTTCCTGAGCCTCCTCACAAGAGACTAGAACCTCCCTAGCGAGCTGGAGGCTTGAATATGAGAACTACTGCTCCAACTGTACCCACCTATTAGCCCTGTATTAGTATCTCAGAATTCTCTGTGTACATCACACCAAAAAGTGCAGAAATCCATAAAATAAAATATGACTTTTTACCTCATAAGAAAATATCATTTTAAGTTAGTTAGGATTCTTAACTTCTCGCATCTCTTTTTAAAATCATGTTCTTGCTCTCAAGAAATACTTAGAAAAATAGGGAGAATCGTGTTTAAAAAATAACAATTTTATTTGCTTTTGTATCTTTTTTTACCAAGTTTTTGACAATATTTTGAAGGCTCTGTATTGTATCTCTTACTCCTTCAGAATGGTACTGCAGTTCTTAACAGATATCTATGATGATACTACAGTGAAGATAAGTAATTCTGACATACAGATAATAATTGGGAGCATCTTATTTTGTCCCTTCATTTCCTGGACTAATAATGACATGCAGTCCTTACGAACCACTGTATTTTATTTTTGGCCTGAATATAAGGGAAGTATGTTGTCTAAGTGCAATAGTAATCATTCAAAATTGAGATAAAAACATAACATTGAAGGTCAGTATATTAAAGAGATAACAAGTATAATGGGATCAGAAAAGAAAATATACAGAAATTTAATTAGGAAACTACTAACATCCACCCACTTCATGTCAGAGAAAATATTTCTGTAATAGTTTACATACCTTGTAAACTGTGGTAAAATGAGAGAAAATCACTTGTATTGTCTATTAAAGAAATGAATCAACGTTAAAACACACAGGTTAGATGATGATAAATTTTGTTCAGTAGTACTCACTGACTACAGCACTGGTAGCAATCCTGTTATAATTCAGCACGATGACACTTAAGAAACTGCACTATATTTTACATATAACCATAGAGTTTCACCAAGTTCTTTTAAGTCCACTAAGATAGAATTTCAGATATAGAGGACAGTCACTAGCCCTTCATATAAATTTTTTTATCATATCTGACTCATGAAGCAGAAACACATTCCTGGTGCTAGCAATGGGAAAGGAATTCAGTAGATCTTCATTCTCTAAATCAATTCAAAATATGAATTATTAAAGAGGTAAAAATTGAGTGCTTTAAAATGTAGAGGTCTGGTTAAATGTAGAATATGTTGTTAGATGTAGAACTACAAGTTGTAGAAAAAGAAAATATAACAGGAACATAACCATAAAAGTCTCATATAACGTACTTGTAGAATGTATTCACATTAATCATTAACTTCTTTACCATTACAAAGAAAGGGATAGTTATGGTAAGAGCACTGTCTGTTTCAATGTATAGTCCAAACTCCTATTGCAGAAGGAAATTAACAATCAATAATCCTCTTTGTTGAATGCTATTTCTAAATTATAGAATGACTGCATAATTTAATTCTACTAAAATTACTATGAATATGATAAAAATGGAATTAATCTAAAATTGTGTAATTATGCAGGTTTGATGCTTATTGCCTAATAGGAAGGCTGTTTTTCTGGTTTGGAGACAGATATTCCTGCAGGTAGCTGCATGGGGACTTCTTTTTGATACACTTTTTTTTAGCAAGGACAACAACCTTCTGGCTTTGAAAATACCCCAACACTGTAATCTTATTAGCTATCTAATCTAGTGCCTTCTACACATAAGCATAATTAAAATGATTAATTAATTACCCTACAGATTATATTTTTTAGTGTTCTTTAACTTTCCCTATGTTCAGTCACAGTTGATTCAAAGATCCACTTTTCTTAGAACAGGTATGGTATAAATACCAAATTAATTTATAGTATAAATTAAAATAGAAATCATATCCATTCAAGTATTTACTAAAATACAGACAACTACATGGCTTTTCAAATCTGAATACAAACCCAAAGCTAACAGTTCCTTGTGAGTGCACAGTTTCTGTTTCTTATAGAGAGTACGTACACTGGAATGATGCTTCTTTGAACTTACCAAATTTCGGCTACAAGAGCACAGTCTTTCTGTATAGGTTGCACTCTTGTTCTGTATATTAAAGCACTGAGTTTAGTCCTGCAGAATACATTTATCACAACCCAGCCACACAGAAGAGAAATATCCTGACACACAAAGCCAACCCTCTCCTCTTACCCAGGTAATTTAAAATCTGTCAAGTATGTAAGAACCATGTGTTTGATATTGCTGGTACATGGACAGACACAGCTAAGGTCTGGGACTTGACACCCCCAGGCTGACGCAGAATACTCCTGATGAAAAGCTGAGCTGACTGAGATGAAAGGCATTTTGTACCCACTAAGATCACAATTTCATGTAACCTCCCACTTAGAGCAACGAGCAAAGCCTCAGTCTATTTCAGAAGCACACTAAAAATCACAAGCTAGATTCTCGCTAGTGCTATATAATTACCAAACGTGAAAGGGGGCAGATCTTAAAAACATTCCCTTGACTGCCTTGATTTGCAGCTGGAGGAGGAAGCAACAGCAACAGTTATTACTTTCCCAGTTGGATAGCACAGGAGAAAGAGAGGAGGGATTTAGCACAGTTAGTGCTCTTCCCACTGCCTCCTCTTCTCCACTGCACCACGGCAGCAGATTCCATGAAGCGTAAACCCCGAGAGAGGCTCTGTGGAGTTTCTTCCCTTTGTAGCAATAGGCAATGGCACTACCTTGATTCAAACTTTGGTTCCAAAGTAGTTCCTGAATAATACAACTACACATCATCCGTTGATGTGGAAAAATCACAAATTGGGAATCTAGCCATTTTGAATAAGGTCTGAAGGATAAAGGAGCTTCACCAGTTTATTTTCTACTCTATCAGTTAAATGATTGATCTGCTCACTTCAAGCAAAGGAATGTGTGTGGTATTCAAGATTTTTTATGAAGGGTGCACTTGTATGAAACAAAATTACTTCAGTTTGCAGGAGTTTAGGAGCATTTCATTCCTATAAGACCTGCACAGCATTAAACCCTCTTAATTTTACTCTGACTCCTACAAAGTAGAAAGCTTACAAACTAAAAACAAACCTCATTCAAACCAACTTTCACTCAGTTTTCACTGAGAAAGCATAAAACCAAACCGGACTAACAAGCACTAAGAAAAATTTCCAAAGCAAAACAAAAAAGAACTGAAGTGCTTAATCAAACTCGAAGTCAGATGAGTTTTGCATGATTTCATGTTTTAACTAATCTCTTGAAAAAGGTGCTAAAAAATTCGAGACTATTTAACTTCTAATTGGTAAAAAATTGTGCATTTGAATAATGCTGGATAAGATGTTTATTCAGAACTAGGCACTATAATTCTTTAGCTCCTTTATATTACTCAAAGTATATCTAAAACTTGCTACTCATTGTATTAATTATTTCATAATTTCTAATAATGATTTGGATTACTGAATCCCCCTCAATCTGAAATATTTCTGCTATTTAAGTTCTCTTAAAAAAGGCAAAAAAGCTACTAGGTATTCCACTAATTCAACTGAACCAACATTTTTGGTAGGGCTAACCTTGAAATAACTGTTTTAAGCAGATATTTTTGTCTCTACATCCCCTTAACTCCTTCAAGCTCTCACATAAGCTTTAGCACTTTCCTCCAACTTTATAAAACAAAATAAAGAGTAAAAGTAAAAATGCTTTTAAAATAAGCTTTAGAATAGTCACATTGCAGCAAAAGCAATACAGGTATTTCAGTTGACTGTTCTCAGGTGGTAAGCAGGCAAATGAATGGAAAGGCTCATGCCAATAGATTTCAGTTAATTACTCTCAAAGCTTCCTAAAAATACTTATGGATTTTTTTATTTTATTTTTTTTCAAGTGAAACAGTAGATCTTTCCACCATCATTAGAATGAATAATAGAGCTTATTTCCATCTTGGAAACAGCATTCAAAAGAGAATTACATTCTCCTATATAATGTATTTCAATTACTGGACAGCTTAATTAACATGTACCTAATCTTAACTTTGTCAGACACAGACCAAAATTTAAAAATATAATGCATTGAAACTAATTAAAGTATTGAAATCTCTAACATAGCAGAAATTACATATTTTTTAATTATAGAGTTAAGAATCAGTATCAGTCATTTTTTCAATAAATGATTTTTAAAGAAATAAATCATATAGAAGTAAATTACCTTAACAAATTATATTTCCAGTAAAAAGCTTCTTAATTACTTGCTTTTGTGAATCAAAAATATTAACAGTTTGAATAGTAAAATGTAATTTTGCATGTCAGTGGATTATTTAAATGAAGGATAGAGGCGAAAGTAGCATTCATTAATTCGGGTAAATGAGTGTGAATATTGCCAATTTAATTTCCCATCTGTAATTCTCCAAAGTAAAGGCCTTTATTGAAGGATATTAACTGGAGATATAAAAAAAGTTTTGAAGTGTTATTTATCAAAATTGTCATTTGCTACTTGTACATCTCATATTTGCAGAAAATATCCTGGTGATATTAATGGCTTTGTTTACTAAGCTTAGTTCATTTTGGTTTGATAGTCCTCCAGCTAGAACCACTAGGAGGTTTTTCTGCTGTCTTGATTGAACCTTGGATTGTTCAGCTCATAATTGATCTAGAAGTGAATGTTATTTGAATTGCAATATTTGCCTGTAGCCTGTATAATATATCAGTTTTAGTTATGCACCAAAAATATGAAATTCATTGGCTAAAAATTCTTTCACATTTGTCAAATGAATCACTTGCATAAGAAGAGTACTGCCCTCCAGAGACAAATGTCTTAGATATCATAGATAACTGCACAGTAAAAGGCCATGTATTTCAAATTACTTATCTTACAAGGATGGTGGAATGCTTTGATCCTATATTATCACTTCAGCTAGCACCCATATAGTTTTATTCAACCCTTTGTTTCCTCTCACCAGTATTTTCCAGTGGAGAGAAATAGAGAAAAATTAAGTGATTAAAAACTGCTTTTCAATCCTTTTAAAAACAAAAACAAAAACAACCCCAAAAACCAGAAGGTGAGCCTGTGCTTGATATTTGCAATATTTATAAACCCTGTAGGGATGGTAGCCAGATTGTGACTACCCAAAGCAGCAAACACAAAGAGGAGGAACTCTGAAACCATTCCCAGCTGTATCTCTCTCAAGTCAGCATTCACTGAACCACTGCTGTCCTGCTCCCCCTCTAACTCATCTACAGAGCCTCACAGACGCAAGAATAGTAGATTTAGAAATTATTACTTCTTTTAGAGCAGTGTGTTTGTACTAACATGATTCAGTATGATCAGGACATGTTAAATTTTTACTAGAAAAGGGATTGCCATGGGGTCAAAGATATTGGAAACTATCAGTGTCTACCTGCTATTGTTAAAACAAAATTAAAATCTCAGGATTAATGGGGAATACTTGTAACATTTCATCTTTGCATTTTTGTTACTGCTGCTTTGAAGGTTGTGGGTCTCAATATTTTTTTGGTAGTGAACACTTCAAAGAAAGAAATGGTCATATATTTAGTATCATCAGGGTGTTCATGAACGATACAGCAGCTTTCCAGACACATAAAAAGTTGGTAATGAATACTTTCGCAAGAACTTGTGTAATCTATATCCCTGTATGAAGCAGCAAATATAGCAATATCTACCTACAGAATAAATTAAGTACAGGTTTATTTTCTTACAATCTGCTAGGTATCATAAAATATGGAGCACCAATTTCTTTCCTCAGGTTCTGCAAACAAGTAAACAGCTCACACTTCAGGGAATCAGGACTTCGAGTGCCACTGATCACTCAGGCAATTAAATCATATGGTTTGGATTCTATTCATGATGGATAGCTAATATTCATTTAATACTGAAAGAAAAACCACCACCAGTAGCTCAATAACTATGATTTCTCTAACTGAGATATAGTACTGGGTAAGAAATCATAATCCACTTACTGCTTTAATTACTGAAACAATTGCTGACAGTAAATGTTGTAATAAATACAAAATGTTGGCAGTTTCAGTTGAAATCATTGAGAGACAAAAGATGCAACTATATAATCTAAGTGAAGTTCTTATTCTTAGTTCATACTCTTACACCATTCTACTGGTAGCAACAATATTCCTGCTTTGTTTTCTTTTATCCATGCTACCTTTTCCACAGCTTTTTGCATTCTTCAATAGGTTGTAACACACCCTTTTAATTCTTAGTTAAGCACAGCATATAATAAATATGTTTATGTTTATGTAACTTTGCAGCTATTAAGCATGATATAGCTTTTGATCTTTCCTATGGAAAATGCTACACAAGAGGAATTATAGTAATTTAAACAATTTCAACAGCATAATTTACTTATTCTCATTACAGTTCCTTGGTACTCTGTGTTACTTGAGTAATAGTCTATGCACGCTTTATTAGGCTTGACACAAGGTGAAAAACTGGTAGCATATCTTTTCCATGAGATTTCTTTGCTTGTCTTCACTGTGCTTCATGGCAAAACCATTATCACCCTTATAATCTTGGCGTATAAATTTAATTTTCTGTGTTTTGCAGAGTGAGAGGATTTCTCCAACTATTTTCAACATTTTTAATGGAGTGTAGGGGAATTTTCTAATAACCTTTCCAAGCCACCTGTATTTTTAAAGTTGTTTTAATTTATGATTAAACAGACTAGATAACATTGAGTTCCCTGTGTTAAAGCTGCCAGTCCTACATTCTGGAATCACACTGATGATCAGCAAAAAAAAAATTATTGTTGGATTTCTAAATAGGATTCAAAGCCAAAAGAGAGCACTGAAAATGATTCCTCTCATTGTAATGCTAATAACATCTCATGAATTGGTGCAAAAGACAGTATTAAATGCTACTGACATATTACAGGACTACCATGAATATAACTTCTGCTATCCTGCACTATCATCAGGGCTCATCAGAAAGCATTCTAGAGAGGCTTTGCAAATTTTTTCTTACTGATTATGCTAGCACTCTGAGACTGAAAGAAATATTGTATTGTCAATTGGACGACAGCTTTCCAAAGGTCTACACTCAAATTTAAAAGTCGAATATCTCTGACTTCAATCATTCTTAGCTACCTAGCTGCCAGTGGAACACATTCAAACAAACAAGCAGAAACCTCACATGGTCATAGAAAACTGGAACACCTACAATTGCATTTCAATTATCTTTGAAATACATGCTCTCTGACTTTACTATCCTGATTATCTTGGGCTACTCAATCCTCTTAGCATATATTGAAAAGGCTAGTATTTACTTTTCTAGATTTTTTTTTCACAGGTCAAGAAAATCTGTTACTCACCTTTACTTGGTCTTCAATCAATAGCTCTCACTACTTTTTAAAATATATTTAATTTTCCAAATTCAAGGTATCTCAAAGATAGGCATAATAATCCAATATTGAAGGGACTGTCCTCAAACCTCGCGAAAACTCTTACATTTAACAGCTCCTAGCAATTCCTCACCTTTCTCATCTGCTGACAGATTTCCCATCTGTCAGCAAGTATTGTGTAATGGCAGGCATGTATTTCCAAAAGCATCAAAGAAATAATGGATCTTCAATTCAGCTTGTAATTGAAATGCCACTTACATTTGAACTGGAATTCAGGATGCTCAGGTTCTATTCATGGCTGTAACAGAGAACCCAAAATGTGCAACAGCCATGATTCCATTGCATTTGGCAAGAAGAAAAGCCCTGGGAGATGAGGTCATCAGAACCACAGAAAATCTTCTAATACCAATTCAGTACTAACCAGAGGTTCAAAAAATCTAGTGCTAGAGTACATTCATCTGCAATGATGCAGCTGCTTTTCAGGTTAGAACTTCTTTATTTTGTGTAACTCTTCCCTAAAAAACTATGACAGTGTACACCAAGCTTCTGCTTTATCCAGGAAATCAATGACAATCATCTGAAATACAAGCATGTTAATGAAGAACTTAGAGATTTTTAAACTACCAGAGAAATCAACACTGCTTATTTTATGTTATTATCTTAATGCTTGGATTTTAAAGGCTTTCTATACCTCCTTCACTTTTGGTGATTTCCTTCTCTACTACAATAAAAATATCATAATTCTACAAGTTTTTAAATAATTGTTGGTTACTTTAAGCTAGCATGTCATTTATACTTAACAGCGAAAATCTTAAGATCTTTTTTTTTCTGTTTTCAATTAAGGCTAAATTTACAGAACAGTCTCCAGAGGAAACCCCAGACTACTGATGACTTTACATTAATCTCCCACACAGCTTTTAGTACCTCTGTGTAGGCCGCATCCTGTCACCATTTAATTAAACAGCATTTTGCCTCCACCTCTATGTGCAGAACAATCGGGCTTTGCAAGTGTATTTTGCATCAAGAAATTTTAGCATCAAACATAAAGATGACAAAAGCATAGTTATTGTCCAAATTTATACCAATTAATCTGTGAATCAAAAAGCACAATTATATATTCATATTTGATGAAGCGGAGCAATTGCTACTGATTCATGCATACATAATAAATGAAGCATCCAAAAAGAAACATTTAGGGCTAAGGATTTTTTCATACATTTTACTTTTGCAATTATAAAATCAGATTACTAAGGTGACATCAAGTTTTACTACTGATTATTGAATATCTTGCTGTCATTTTCTCTCTCTATGTATAAAAAAGATCTGCTATTCACACTTGTATTTACGTTAACCAAGAAAAAGCTGAAAACTCTTTTCCCAGAGTTGTATAAAAGTTTCTATAATTTCATTGTCATAGTATGGCTTGGAAACCATGGTGCTGGTTATTGTATAAGTTACTTGATACATTGTATAAATTACTCTATAAGGTCTATCCAGCATTCTCCCCAAATCATGCACGTGTCCAGTGGTGGTAATTTCAAAACACACTGAACTCAAGTCTTCTGCCAAAGATAAGGAATACTTACAAAAATGATAGAAAACCTGAAAGAGAACTGTCCTACATTGTAGCAAAGAATAGCAGAATATGTATGATTAATAGATCTTTTAGATAGTGACAGAGATTGTAATAAACACCTGTAAGCATCAGAAAGTTGTAAACATCTGGAGGAGAAAGGAGATATGAGGCAAAACAGGGTAACAGAAGAAAACTAAGGAATGAAATGTTGCAGCAAGGTTGCAGCAAGTTTGAGAACTCTCAAACTCTTCTGACAAAGCTGTCACAGAAATCCAATTGCTCAAGGATAAAACTACATTAAAGCAGCTGAGAATCCCCAGTACTGATTTGTCTCCATTGAAAGTCTCAATTTTTGCATGTTCAATTAATTTCAGGTCATACATAGCTATCAAAAATTATCTTATCACCATACATTTTTTTTCTGCTAGGGACATGCAGACAGGCCTAACATGTTAGGCCAGATAAGGCCACAGATTGTCATAATGAAACCTTTTATTGTAGTGTCTGTGAGATTCTGCAGCCACCTGTTCACACACTTCTCATAGTCAAACTGTTACATTTAATCACCCTGTCACCTACACCATAAAAAAGAGTGGAGTTACTTTTAAATTAAAGAAAATTATAGCTGAGAAGGGATGTGACAAGAGAGAACAGAATGAGACCATTACATAGCCATTACTTGAGATTGCACAGAAACTTATTGTGTTGAAAGTAATAGCGGTCAACCAGATCTTACTCTATCACGTGGAGTAGATTCTCTGATAAGGCCTGCATTTTTACTTTGTACTCAGACATTCAAGCAACAGACCTATGAAAAATGTCTCATAAAATTGGTTAACTGCTGGGAAAGAGGTAAAACCAGAGTTACAGCCTTTCATGGCTTGAGTCTTCTATTTTCTTTGCTGTAACAAGAACTAAAAATTATCTGGCCATATATTTTTGCAAGATAAATTTGAAGTCCTTTCTTTTCATCTCCATTTTATAGACATTATCTCTTTTAAATAAGACCATTTTAAGGAAAGCAAAAATTATGGTTTCAAAAAGATCTGAGCCATTTACTTTTCAGAGAACTAACATCGAGCCTTCATCTGAAGTGAAATGGGAAACTGTAACTAGGGTCTTTAAAAGAATCAGATGAAAGTTTGGAGGCTTAAACTAGAATCTGAAAAGAAAGTTGGTAGATGAGTGAACGTACTTTACAGGCTCTTCTCAGAAAGCACACATAATGTAAAATATGTATGTGAAAATATCTTTCTCTGTTTAACCATTTCAAAATATCATTTGATTACAACTGTGAAGAAATCACCTTCCTCCTGTTTCCAAAGAATTCCATTTATTCCCCTGTGTTCCAATGTGGAACATTATTAATTGTCTGCTCTATGAATTTTCCTCTAAAATTTTTTAATGGGAATCAAAGCAACATCTCAATAAATTCAAATTTTACTTTCTGCTTTTAAGCTTTCTTTTGAATAAGAGACTATATTTTTCAAATCAAAAAAACTAATCCAGAGTGAAGAGAAAAAATAAGTTCTGTCTGTAAGAATACAAAATATTTTTTTTCTCTATTACAGTTTCAACAAAAAATGATGTCATTTAATGAAACAACATTTTGATAGAATTGTTGCATTATAAAATGTTCATTCTATTCCATTAGTGTGTAGTCCTGCAAGGACCTTATTACCACTATCTAAAATATTCTACATATATTTGGATATCATATTGTCCACTATTTAAACAGCTACCCTTAAAGGTGTTAAATGTTCAAATTCCAAAGTGAGATTTAGAATCTGCACTAACTGCATCATTTGCTAGTAATGTAAAATGTTAATGGAAATACGTTCAAAAGGTATAAAGTAAATTTGTAATTCTAAATTTGTACTCACCCAATCAAAATAAATTAAGGTCTCATTTTGCATATGCTTATGTAGAAATGTAACTTCATTAATAAAGCTATGGTTACTAATGGTCTAACACAGATGAAAATTCTGCAGAGTCAAGTTGAAGGAATACATGTTATGAACAGATGACAATGGTCTAGAAAGGAGAAACTATTAGAATCCATTTTATGTGGCAATGGCCACGTTTAGCCAGACCACAAGTCTTTCCATCCAATACCCTTAACTCATACTGGCCATAAGCAGGTACCTGACAAAAGAAACTGCAGGACAGGCATAGCAGACCACCTCCTAAAATCCATCAACTTTATTCTCGGAAGATTTCCTTAACCAGGTATGGTGTAAGTTATAAATAGAATAAGACTATAAAGTAGCATCCAATTTTATTATGAATTGTGTGTAGTAATTCCTAGGTTATGTGATTAGATGATTGTCTCCACACAGGATTGTACCGAAGCAAGAGAGGTAAGGAATCCTGACAACAGCTTGATTTGCTACATAGCCCAGATCCCTTGCCTTTGTGCACCACCTTGTCACTTCTGCTGATTTAGAGAAAGGAATGCGGGTAAAATATAGCCTGTAATCAGCATTAATAAAGACGATACAACAGTAACTGCGCACACAGACCTGTAGAAAGATTGGGTCATGTAAGTGGTCAAAATGAATATGCTCCTACTTTGATTATCTCTCCCAGGTGTGCAATGACGGCTCAGGTGTGAGGTACCATTGTGCGCACAACCGCAGGAGGTGCCTTTGAGCTGCTGTATGCTCTCCTTCAATGATTCACCATGTCCTTCCTGGCCAAGACAGCTTGGATGGAACTGGCCTAAAGGCTGGATTCACCCACAGCTACTGGGTGGATCACCCTCTTGAAGTGATTCCTATCTTTCCCTTGGCTTTATGTGCCTGTGACAGTTCAGTAGGTTTCTTGATTGTTTTTATAAGTTGCTGCTGTAGGGATGATTGAAATGCAAATCAGAAAAAGTCCAAGACATCTTCAATAGTGAAGCTAATCTAAAGTGACAATTTCCAACATGAAAAATCCTTGTAAGAAAAACAGTATGTATTCCTCTAATTGGATATGCTTTCAGATTTCTTTTGTCATCTCTAAATTGACATTAGTGTGACATAGTGAAAAGGTATGTATTAAGAGATTATTTTGTTATGCATTTCTTTTCACACTGCATTTTCAATAGCGAATCACTATTTTCAATTTTACACAATTTTCAGTAGTATGTGGGATTTGTTTTGGCTGATTGCCCAAAGAACTATTTTAACAAAATAACTACTGCTTAACTGCTCAAAAAAAGGCAATATGTGAGGAGTATAAACCTTTTAAAAATTGTTAACATAATACCTACTCCACTTATGGTGTAGAAAGTCAAGCTGATCTTAATGAATTCACAGCTTGTCCCCACCTCAGTGCAACTTTAACCAATCATAATCAGAAGCACTCTTTTGCTTTCTGAGATTTCCCTTGCAAGGTGAGCCATTACAGCAGTACACATAGGCACCAATAAACATCTAAGCAGAAAAGTGAGCAACAGACTAGGAAGAATCATCAGGAGAAATAACTTAAAGAGATCACTTAGCAAATGACCAGTGTCTTTATATACAATTAAATCACCTATGAAAAAAGAAAACAGTCTCTCCTATTCCGTTTAACACAAAAGCACCAAATTATGTGAATACGAAAACAGAGAACATCGTGTAATCACATTGAGAATTCCCTCTATTTTATGGAATGCCTACAGGAATGTAATAATAATTGAAAATTAAAATAATATTTTATCATAAAAATCCAACATAATCACCCAGTGACTCACTTTCCTGTAGTACTCCGGATAAACTGTGATTATGGGCTTAGAAAGAGTAGTAGGACACCAGACTGGCTGAACCAGGAACTGATAGAGATGAAATGCAAAAAGCAGAATTACAGAAGGTAGAAGAAGAAACACATTTCCAAGGAGGAACATGGAGTATCACCTGGCTTTTCAGGAATGGCATCAGTAAAGTCAGAGTGCAGCTGGAGATGAATCTGACAATGGAGATGAAGGGCAACAAAAAGGTACACCAAAGGCAAAAAGAAGAAAAAGGAAAATGTTGATGTGCCACTGAATGGAGTAGGCAATCAAGTGATGAAGGACATGGGAAAAGATGAAGCACTCAACTGAAACCCTTCTATGCCTTGTTTTACTGGCAAGGTCTGCTCTCAGGCCTTGTCCAGAAAGAAAGTTTGGGGGAGTAGTAGGTACCACCCACCGTAGGAAAAGATCGAGTTAGGTTCTGCTTAAGTAAATTGGTCATGTTCATGTTCCTGGGATCATGTGGGATGCATCCAATTGTACTGACAAAGTTGGTCAATGCCATTGTGAGGCCACGTTCTACTTACCAACTTTATCACAAAAGTTGTGGTGATCAGCAGGGGTCCCCAGTGGCCTGAAAAAGTCTGACGGTAAGAACAACTTTAAAAGGGAAAGGAAGAGGACCTGGGGAACTACAGGCTGCTCCAGCCTTATCTTAAATCTTGGGAAAGGTATTGAACAAGGTCTCTTGGAAGTAATTTCTGCGCATACAAAGGAGATTGGGAACACCCAGTGTAAATTTAGCAAGGGCAAATCGTATGTGATGAACTTGATTCCCTTTCATGAAGAAATTTCTGGCTCTCTGAAAGACAAGAGCAGAGCAGTAAGGTTTTTGACAGAATTTTGCTGAAACCTTGTAGCTAGGCAGGAAGATATGGACTAGATGAGCGGACTACAAGTCAGCCAATAAACTGGTTTGACCATCAGGCTCAAAAGGTAGTAGGCAAGTGGTTCCAAATCTAAGTAGCATCTAGGTAAGAACAGAGTTACCCAGGAGTTAATACTGGAGACAAGGCTGATCAACACCTTCAAAACTATCTGGACAATAAGATGTAATGCACCCTCAGCAGGTTTGCAGATGACACCAGAATGGTCGGAGCACCTGACACACGGGAAAGCTGCCATCCACGGGGCCTTGGCAAACTGAAGGAATGGCATGACAGGAATCATAGAAAGTTCAACAAAGGCAAAAAATAACCATAATTCAGACTACAGTCTGCTGTTACCTGAATTTAAAAAGCTTATCTCAAATTTTATCTGCTAATTGTATAACCCTGCAGTCAAAGAGGGTTTGACTGAAGGGTTTGACAAGGGGAGCTCCTCTGCAGTAGGCCCAGCCTGCAACAGAGCAGCAGATCTTGGCATGCAGGGGAGTTTCCTGAGGCAGGGAAATGCTGGGGCAGTGGAGCGACCTTCTGGGAGATGGCAGATCTAGGGGGAGATGCTGACAAGACTTAGGCATTGCGAAAGCAACTGCAACCATCCTCACACCTACAAAAAGCAGTCTCCAGAATGAGTGACCAAGAGCAACACCAACAGAGAGTGGCGTGTTGGCCAGGGCATGGATCAGGAGTTCATGCAGCAGTTCACATGGAAGGGTGTGCAGGAAGGACATAGGCACCCTACCAGTTTAAGTGGTCTCTGCCATGATGGTGGGCACTGCCCTCAGAGTTAAAACCAGCATTTCTACAGAAAAAACCCTGAGATGTCTGATGTTTCCACCCAGACAGAACTAGTAAAGAAGGAGACTTCGGTACAGATGGTAGTTTGCAACAAGTGCCCAGACCCCTCCTCCCTCTACTGGAAAGTACCTGCAAAAGATGTGAGCAAGTTGATGATCTGTTGTGTCAAGTAGCTGAGTTGCAGGAAACAACCTTGCATATATAAAAGTCAACTATGGCAATTGTGGAAGCCTTATTGAATGCCTCTGGGTCAAGGTCAGAAGGGTCCTCTCCAAGAGGGTTCTTACAGTAGGGATCTGCTACAGATCTCCAAACCAAGAAGCAAAGGCCAACAAGGCAATATTTGGGTTACTTAAGTAAGCTTTGGGTCAACAGAACCTAATTCTTATGGGTGACTTCAACTACCCAGATATTTGTTGGAAAAACAGTATAGCAGCTCACATGTTATCCATCGATTTCCTGGGTACATAGAGGGCTGCTTCCTTATACAAGTGTTAGATGTGCCAACCAGGAATGAGGAACTGCTTGACTTGCTACGCACTAACCAAGAAAACCTGCTTTGTAATATCTCGGTTAGAGATAGCCTTGGCTGCAGTGACCACAATATTGTGGAGTTTGGGATCCTGCTGAGCACACTGAAGGTTAATACTAAGACAAAGGCTTTAGACTGCAGAAGAGCAAACTTCGAGCTCAGTTGGGATGGATTCCGTGGAAACTTACTATAGAGGATAAAGGGGCTATCAAATGCTGGGAATTTTTCAAGAACACCCTCCTGGAACTACAAAACTAGTCATCCCCTTTAAAGGTAAGGGAAGTAGGCAGAGCTAGAGACCCCATTGGCTTAACTGCAAGCTTCAATATTTACTTCCAATTGCCTATTTTAAATAGTAGTTGTACATTTCTTCTAAAACTAGAAAATACATGCACACATATACTATTCATCTACAGTTTACAGTAATGTTTGTTTCCAGTCAATGCTATATAAATAATGATTTCAAAGAGCACAGAGGTCATTTTTATTATTTAAAATTACAAATTTTACCACTACTGCATACAATAGTAACATTTGATCAAAATTCTGATTTTTAAAAAGGATTTCAGAATGGTTAATGCTGGACTGGACAATGCCTGCTGTCCTCCGTAGTCTAGCTGTGCATCAGATCTAAATCATCCATTTAATGTTAGGCATAATTTAAAATAATATTATTCTTTGGGAAATGAGGCAGTGGACATATATATGATATTTGAATTCTTCCACAGGTATTAAGAATTACTATTATGCAAGCATTCTGATATGGGACCTGCCACCTTCAGAGCTGTGTTATCCTTTTCAGCACCTAGTCAATGCAAATCTTGACCAACGGAAATATTTTTAAGTTGTCTCTAAAATGATTCCAGAATATATATAGCAACATACAAATTGTTTACACTGGTCACCAGAATAGCAGACTCTCTTTAAAGTCAAAGCCTGTATGCCAGAAAATATTAAGGCCTCTAATATCCTCTTAACCTCAAAAATTCCCACTGATTGTTCCCTCTTGATAGACCTGAGCTTAGATGCTGACTCAATTTTCATTTTCACACTAATCAATATGCTTTTCTTTGTAAAAGATATGGTAGTCAGTTAGACTTCTGTAAGACTGAGTCAGTATGATAGAAATAAAGGTTCAATGTGAGTGCAGATACGTAAAAACAGTTATGTGTTTAACTCCTAATAACAATTAAAAACCTTCTCAGACCTGGTCAGTAAAATTCTCCTTGACACACTAAGTTTATTTTTAAAGGTTGAGAAAAACTGGAAGCATCTGTTTTTTTCCTGTGCTCCACCCTCAACTTTCTAACAGGAAGTAGATTAGACACAAAACCAGGAGCCAAAACCTCCTGAATTCTGTACATAGTTTTATTAATGGTTTGTTCTGTAGTCTTGGCCAGTTGCACTACCCCTTTGTGTCCAAGTTTTCCTATGCATAAAGTGAAAATAACACTACTTTCTCACTAACTGATCTCCCAAAGGTAACATGAGGATTTTCTCGTGTTTAAAATGCTTATAAAATAAAGAAATGTGCAATAATATTGCTGAGAATTGTTATGCTGTTTTTCATTATTCTTAACTGGCAGGTGAGTCAGGGAACACAGCTGGTGTTGAAAACAGCCTAGGCCCATGAGAAGCTTCTTCAGAAGAGTTACAGCTTGGCAGGCCCAGGATCATAATTCTGAGTTAAAAAATAAATTAAATAGCAAATTTTCCTTTTATTTTTCCTCTTTCAGCACTATGTAACTCATAGTTCTCACTTATTTTCACTACATACATTACCATACTCAGTTGCAAATAAATAAATCTGAAGGGCACATTTCCCCCAGCTTTTATTTTTATTAGATGTTACTCTGTGAATGTCCAATCTCCTGGCTTTCATCATCTCTCTCTAACACTCAGAAGTGTTAGGTAGAATACAAAATCTAATATTTGAGGTATTGCTCTGCTAGGGGGAAGATAATGACAGAGCAAGTGGTAGACATTAAGACACATTTAGTTTGAAATTAGGACTCTCAATCTGTATTGCCATAGTATCAAACTTACATTGACGATGATAATAATAATTTTCTAATATTTCCTTTCAAAAACAGATATTAGAAAGTTTAAGTGCATCTTTAAAGGGCAGAAAGCAAAATTGGGGATAATTTCAAACCACATTTTCATCTGATCTGAAATATAGAGAATTTTGATTGCTTCTTTAATGGTTAATAAAACAGAAGTTTTTAAGCAGTACAGTGCCTATCTAATCCACAGAACATAACTTAAGGAAAAAAGGATGAATTAGGACAGAAGGAACATTACAAAAAAAGATACATCAGAAATTAGCTACCACATAAGTCATTCCTGTATCTTCCCAGAGTTTCACAAACACACTAGTATATACACTTTCAGTTGTACATAAGCAATAAAAAAGCAATTTAAAAGAGATCTTATGTTATATAATTACAATAATCTCTCCCATATGGTGTTTGAGCAAAGAATAGGGTAAATAATAATGAGACACTATATATACTGAATTACAGACAGCTAAATAAAACACAAAAAGTTATTTTATATATTTTTGCAATGAAAGCATTTCTAACCACATCCTAACTCCAAAATAACTTTTTATTTTCAAATAACCCTTTCAATGAAGTCTTCAAGTACATGATATATTCTTACATTTCTAGAGTTCACATCCAATGAACATGACATTTCCCATCATATTATGTCAGTCACATGTATTAAGAGGACAAGAAAGTCATAGCAACAACTGGGGTAGTTTGCTCCTTTTTCACTGAAAAAGCTATCATCTAAAGGGAAAATAAAATACTACATCAGCCTCTGACACCTTGGATCTGTATCATCAAGAGTGGGGAATGTATATGTTCCACTGCACTTCATAGTCTCCAACAAATGCTAGTCCAGCCAACTCAAGAATATCTATATCCTATCCTATCTTCTCCTATTTCCTCTCTTCTTCCGAGTTAAACAATGCAAAGAGATAGTTTCCATAACAAATGTGATCAAAGAGACTGTGATCATATTTCATGAAGCTTTGGATATACAAATACCATCATTACAAATGGATTTGACCAACCATCCCAAGTCACATCCAAGTGTTTGAAGGAAGAAATCAAATTTACAGTATCACACTTACTATCATAACATAAATATTTGCTTGAGTATTGAATCAGGGTGGGACATGTGGCTATTGGGCAAAACAAATATAGAAGAAAGTAAACATTCTTTGAAATAGTTATTATAAAGGAGGTAAAATCAAATTCCTTAAATCTCCTCTAACAAACAAGTTCCCACGTATAATGGTCCCCTTACCCTTTTAATACTGGCTGCATTGGCAAAAGCAAAAGTAGTCTGCTGTTGATCCCTTCCTATCTGTGCATCTCATCTTAAAAGGCATCATAACTGTTACCTATATCAAAACTGTTGGTAAACTTAGTTATAGTTATTTGAGGAAAAACTGGCAAAACTTAAAGCATGTGGTCATATGCACACTCCAACTACCCTAGCTATACTAGCTTATATTAAAATATGACATTTAATATGATATATCTACAGGCTAAATATACTGCTTATAAAAAAAAAAAAAAAAAGGAGAATTGAAAGCAATTGCCTGACTGTTTCTAATCCTCTAATCCTCCCCATAGAAGGTCTGGCAATTGTTAAATTTCATAAACATAACTGTTCCTAGCAGCTGCAGGCTCAGTCTATCAATTTGCAAGCACTTGTTTTTATAGCTCATGTTAGTAATTTTGCATGTGAAACTTCAATATAAGACATAAATCCTTCATCTTAATGATGATCTTTATTATCGTCTCAGTTTAACCTAGGTGAAAAGAAAGAGAATCAGATTTCTTGTATGCATGTGAAGACATTTGAAGGCTGCAAGGAATGACAAGACACTGTGATGTCTCCTCAGAGTCAGAAGAATAAGAGTTTATGAAGTGTGAAAGATTTAGAAAAACATTACTGAATATTTACTTTCTAATTTTTCATCTAGTCTGCTGGGTTTTTTTAAAAATAGGAGCTTTGTTTGACTTAGTGTAGTTCATTCTTCGGCAAAGCTAAAAAAAAAACCCAGAAAAAACCTTGAGACTTCGTAGTGTTAAAAAAAAAAAGAGAAAAAGGTAGTGAAAAAAGGTGGAGTGTGCACCTTCATACGTGCATGTTTAAGAATATAATACATATTTCATTTTAAAAACTGTCACTTTCTAGTTCTGCACATTCCAGGTATTTAAATCACAGCATAAGACAGTTTATAATGCTATCTTTGGGATCTGTTAGCATATTCCTCAAAAAACATGTATTTACAATTTAAGATTATTTCAGTGGTCAAAATCTTTCACCACAGAATGAGTTTCTGTGACCAAAATGCTCTTATACCTTCACCTACCCACTGAAGACAGAGAATCCTCTCCCACTCACACTGTGGGCTCCTTTTCCCAATTGCACATTTCCATACATGGGAACACAATGGAAGTAAACTGCATTTCCACAGACATAACTGGTCTCCTAAGTTTGTGTACTTTCATGCAGACAAGAAGCTGGATAGAAGGATAGCTTTCTCCAGCTGTTTGCTGGCATTACAAGCATGTAAATGGGAAATGCATAGCTGCTCGCAATAGCTAACAACTGAAAAATGGCACTAAACATCTAGAGAATCTAATTTCCGGAACAATATTCTTCCTGGAGCAGCATAATTGCTCTTTAGCTAAGAAAGAATCATAAAAGCTAAAGATTTTATATTACAAAGAAACATCAAAATTGTAATTGCTTCTACCGTTGTGTTCAGTTTTGGTTTGTTTGTTTGTTTAAACAGCCTGCCAGCTCCATTCAACAATCTGTAGATCTGCTGTTTCCCGGTAACTCTGAGAGATAAACTTACTTGTAGATAAATCTTGTTTCGTCCAGTTTCAAAATAAATTCTAAAAACTATAGGAATGAATGGCATAGGCAGGACACAAAGTTATCTCTTAATGCCCAGGAGAGATTCTTAGCTGCAAAGAAGTCTCTCACAGAAGCAAGCATTCTCTAAGTATAGCAGACACCTATCCATAATAACCAGCATGTTTTAGGTTTGTTATTTATTTGAATACCCTTCCAACTGTCTTGCTCTTGTATATTTGAATCCAGCCTAGAAAATAATGCGGTCTCCAGAAATCTATAAACACTTAGATGTTTTCATAGGACAGAAGTAATGTTTTTCATTCTGCTTTCTGACCTTCTACCACAACAGGAGGATACGTATTTTTTTACTTAGCGTCACTAAAGCTAACAAAACAGAAGGGAGTATCTCCCATGTATTACACAGTTTACACAGGACATCCCAAATACTACAGAAGTTTCAATGCCAAATAGTCTGAAACTTAGAAAGACTGGGAATGTGAACTGTAATCGTTTCACCTATACTTCTCTCCTGCCCCCATGGGTAGAAAACTGAAAAATCAAAACAGCAATATATCTTCAAACCTTTACTAAATGACATTATAATTATCACTCCAAACAATATTTACATTTGTAAACAACCTATAATGTTTAAATGCTTTCATGGATGTAGTCAGTGTTTCTATGAGCATGTTTCAAGCACTGGTTTTACCTATTCCAAAAATAAAGTTATCCACATGGAAATCAGATCTGGGAGGTGATATTAAAATTAAACTTAGTATGAGATATTCTTTGCCATAGCATGCTAATGAGTACTTATGTTTTTTCTCATGTATGGTAAGTCCTACATTCTTTTCACAGATACATTATTCAGAATACAGTATTGTCTCTGAAGATAAGTCCACAATTCATCAGTCCTGCATTTCAGCTGTCAATGTGTCCATCTTTCATTTTCCTTATGTATTCTCAGGTTACCAAATGTCTGACTGCCCTCACCATTGATAGCAATAACTTCATAGTAAACAATTTACATTTTGGAAAATTAAAACAGAAAATAGGATGGTGTCAGAAACATTTTAAAACAGGAAAGGTTACTCTAGAAAATGTGTTACATCTAGAAAATTATGTAAGAAGTCTCAGATGCAATATGAAGAAAATATAATGCAAATAGCTACGACCAAGTATGTTCAATGTTACAAATAATGCAGATATACAGGACCAGGCACAATCCTCTCATGATTATCTGTTTTGAAACTGTATCATGTAAAAAAATTTCTGTATATTAAAAGGCTCCTATCTTTATTACAGTATGAAAAATGTTTTTTTCAAGCCTTCTAGAATACTTTAAATATGTATATTTATATACTGAATATAAAGTATTAATAATGTTCAGAGGAAAAGTTTTCTAGTGTTTTTATTTGGACATGACCAAAAGGTTGACAAGCACTATTAACAAGTGTCAGCCACAAATTTGCATATTAATATTTTGTTCTTAATTTTCATTTATTTAGGGGATTTAGAAAATAATTAAACTTCTGTCCTAGAAGCAGTATCTACTGCCCTGCACCTGGCACCAGAAATGTCGGATCAAGAAGAAACTGCTGGGCCTTACCTGCTGGACTCAGCAGATGTAATGGCAATCAGAGGAGGAATCCTCAGCGGAAGAGTCGTGGGCCTTGGTATAGTCTCAGTATCATTCTTTTTATCCCAGTCTGCCTGTTCTAACTGCCTGAAAGCCAGGGGGGGAAGCTGGATGTTACGGGATGATAATCTCCGTACAAGATATGGCTCCATTCCCTGGAAAGACTCTTCATCCTCAGTGCGGGGATGCAGAACTTCTTCTGAAACCTACGATCAAGGCAAAAAAATACTCATCATATAAGAGAATACCTATAGTGTTAATTTGATAGCTGTTTTCATTCCTTTCCATAAGCTAGTTTCTTGTAAATATTATTTATACTTTACCAACATTATTGAGAAAACGAAAAAGATTGAAAAAAAGCAATAAAAAGTTTCTAGGGTTTAGATAATTTGGGATTTAAAAGCGAACAGAAAGCTATTTTATGATGAGATTAACGCACTGCTGTCTAAAATACATACTTGTACCTGTACAGGGACAAAAGTGTTCTGCATTACACAAATTTCTTTCCCACAATACGCTTGCTTTCCTACAAGTTATCTACTTTTTGGAATGAGTGAGGGTCCAAATACCAATAATAAAATAAAAATAGTACTCAAAGATTTTCAACTATACACCTCTCAAGTGGAAATAGGAGAAAATGCACCTTAAATTCTCTTCGCTCTCCCATCCTCCTCTCTTGCTCACAGTAGTTTCATGTTTAAAACAGCCACTGTAGAGCTTAGAAACAGGGAATAATTAGAACATCTGAAGGTCAGGCCCTAATGAAATCTCAAGTCTAAGCATCAGTAAACATTATTTTTAATTTAATCATCTAAACCGCTGGCAATATTCTCTGGGTCATGGAAGAAAGTCAAACAATTCAAAAGAGAAATCTCCAACTGATATTGATTTAAAGTGGAGATAATTTCTTCAGAAAGTTTCCAGAACTTTTATCAAACAGCTCACCATTGTGAGAGAAAATTCTCAAAGAATTACTCTTCTGAGAGTGCTGATATTCTGAGAAGCCTATTGTAATAATGAGAAGAAATTTTGTCTCCATGTCTTACATTCTTGCCATTACTTGATAAATTCCCCAGCCCAGATACCACTGTCTGCACCTATTGCCTTCATTACTTTCCTGAGCAGAAACTCAAGTTCTGAGCAAGTCTACAGATTTCTACATCTAAACTAAGAATTAGGAGTACACACATATATATATATCTATTCCATGTATATATACACACACATATATATAACGTATAACTATTCCACCTAGCTGAGGAATCAATAGTTTCATAATCCTAATACAATACTTTAGACAGGTACACCAAGTATTCGCTTCTGCCAAACTAGTGTTCATATATATATTATGGTATATGTGGTATACAAAAGAAGGAAAAGGTATATGTGGTATACAAAAAAAAAGATTTACAATCACACCTCCAGTTAAAGCACAGACAGAGCCTTCAGTTTGACCTGTCTCGTGAAGACTGATGCACACCTGCAAGAAAAACTTGCACCATAATATATTTAGGTTGTGTGCACCGGCAGAGCCATTAATGAAACACCTTTCATGATGAGTAATATTAATAAGCTCCATTTATACTCGGAACTTGAGCAGTTGCTGTGAACACGCTATTTCTAATTAGACTTTTAATCACAAAATCTAAATTCATAATTTAGCTATTTTTCTTAATCTAACTGCAATGCAGTTTAAGAAAACAAAGATTATGAAATGTTACGCATTAACGCATGTACTCTGAAGCATATAAACAGCAAAATTAATCACTATGAAAATACTACAAAAATTAATATGTTATAGCCATCCAGGGAAAAGTTTAACTTCGGGCTTGTATTTTCAGTGTGTGCATAGTGGATATTCCAGACAGCTGAATAAATTAAAAAAAAAAAAGAAATTAATTATAACTCTGCAAGAAATGAAAAATGCTGGCATCAGAGATAAAAATAAACTAACACATGAGGTTATTTGATACACTTCATCAGTTGATTTTTTGGGCAGCTCTGAAAAGTATAAAAATATTTGAATTGCAGCCATAAGAATGAGGTAGCTGAACCGAGAAAATGAACTTACTGGGCAACTTCTTTTTCAACTCATATGCAAAAATTAGAGAGGTATAAGATTGTGGCATAAAGAAAACCATAAAGGAAAAATTCCAACCCAAATAATAAAGCCAAGCTTTGGAGAAATCAAATAATAGGCACCTAATGTATGTTTTTCTGACAATGGAAAATTAAATCAATATGTGTTGAAAAACAGGCCACCGATTCAGGTACAAATAGGCAGACACCGAAATCAGAAAATCGTAGTCATATCGATGTTGCTCATCTTGGCAAAACAGAAGAAATACACACATTGCTAGTTTTGCTATATTTGTGAATACAGTTGAAAAGAGCATTATGTTTACTCCCAGGATGATAGAAATGCTTTTTGGAAGGGCCCTTGTGAGGTTGTCCAGTCCAACATCACACTCAAAATGGAACTATCATCCACACTAGATCACATCAGCCACAGATTTGCCTGAATCTCAAAA
>JAHREE010000379.1:3059418-3080377 GCA_033628505.1 Tringa tobata
CTACAACTACCCGAAAGGGGGAAGTGGTTGAGTCACCATCCCTGGAAGTATTTAAAAGCCTTGTGGTCATGTTGCTTAGGGAGCTGTTTTAGTGGTGGCTTTGGCAGTGTTAGGCTAGTGGTTGGTCTCGATGATCTTAAACGTCTTTTCTAACGTAAATTTTTCTGTGGTTCTGTGAATTCTGAAACATCTCCGTAAACACACGGGCTAAGGAGCATGATGCTGATTGTGTGTATCACATCCCCTATCACATACCAGCCTCTGGGCAAAACTTAACCAATACTATTGACTGTTAAACTACACTGAATGCATTGAATGCTGGGATATTCAAGAATTGGCATAAAAATTTAGCAGAGGCCACTTGGCTTGTAATAGTAGAAGTCTACCAATCCACCTGGCCCTGACTGATCAAGATCCCTGCACACTGGGAAAGGAGGTTTGGTCCCCATAATACAGGTGAAGCAGCGGCTAAGGAAAACAATCTGGGTTATCCTTCCCTCAGGAAAAGACAAACCTATTTGTGCAATTGTTTTTGCTTAAGAACCTGGCTGCAGTTGGTAGGCAATGAGGAGTGATGGGGAAGTCCAGTGTGTACTTCAAGGTGTTTTAATCCTTGGTGAAAACAATCCATAATTTATGTTGTATGATGTTAGAGTAACATGATGCTGTATGTCACAACTGCTGTGGCTGCCACACATCAAATTCTAGCAGGAACTTCTTGCTGTCAATCCAGGCTAGAGGCAAGAGAAAAAATGAATTGCAATGTTAAATCTTATGGCCTAGTCCAAAGGAGCCAGAGGTAGAGACTGTAATGGATATGCCTTGTAATTGTTGTAACTCATAATTTGAGTTTTGTATAATAGGAAGTACTACAACAGAAACCAACCGAATCAGCGAGGACAAATCTCACAGGAAGCAGTGCAAGTGCAGCAGTGACCCTACTTGAGCTGGTTTTGGTGCCCAGTAACTCCATGCAACACACTACCTTCCCTGTCCTGAGTGAATGCTATAACAGATGGAGCCCAAAGACATAGACCAAATAAACTGAATAAACAGTTTATGCGTATTTATAGGCATTTTACAGACATTTTAGGGGGAAAGAGTAGTTAATGAGGACATGCTGTAGTAGTGCAGGATCGAAGTATGACATAAATTGTATGGAATAAGGGGTAAAGAATGTGCTGGCTTTGGCTGACATAGACTTAAATTTCTTCATAGTTTCTTGTACGGGGCTATGTTTTGAATTTATGTTGAAAATAGACAGCACACTGATGTTTTAGTTACTGCTGAGCAGAGCTTATACAGTGTCAAGACCTTTTCTGATCCTCACGCTGCTTCTTCAGTGAGTAGGCTGGGGTACTCTCAAGAAAAGGTTGAGGGGGGACACATCCAGGACAGTTGACCTCAACTGATCAAAGGGATATTTCATACCATATGACATGCTCTGCTGGTTAGGGGATTGCCTGGGCATCGGTAATTGGTGGTAAGCAACTGTTTTCATTTGCAATGCTTGTTTTTCTTGGATTTCATTTTCCTCTCTCTTTGTAGTGTGTTTTTTTAATTCTTTTCTCACAATTTTTTTAAAATTTATTTTTAATTATTGAGCTGTTTTTATCTCATTCCATGAGTTTCTTTCCCATTTTTATGCTTCTGATTCTCTCCTTCCCAAGGGTGGGAGTGGAGGGGGAAAGGGAGACAGAGTAAGCAAGAGCATCTGTCTGGTCCCTAGTTGATGCCCACATTCCTCATAGGTGTTTCTTAGGTGCTTATTATTTCTATAGCTATGAGCTTGACAGATGTTAATTTAACTCCATAAAACCTACTGAAGATACAGGGATGGTATTATCCCATTTTTATAGCCAAGAGTCAGAGACACAATGAGATAAATTGAAAAACAGTTTTCTAACTTTGCTTGACCAATTTTGGAAATAGGATTTTCAAAATACTTCACTTCAGCTTCCCTTAATATCATCAAATGTATTTTCCTCTGACTAATTTGCAAGAGTTTAGCTCAACATGTTTGCAAGTAGCACTACTGGCTCACAGTGGATATTCAGAAAATAAGGAAAACAGTAACTGTTTAAGTAATCTATTTGGTGTTATATAGTAGCTCTATGTTCAATCATTAAGTTTCATAGAAGCAAGTTTTCTCTAAGACAAGAGTCACACCATCATTTCAATCCAAATCTTCAAAAATATTTGCTAGACACCTTTCGAGTTCTGCAAGAAATGGGAGGAAGACTATAACAATTGCTACACTGTCCTTACTGATTCAACAGCAACTTTTGCCTACAAGGTCATGTGTAAGAGAATATGTGATCATGCCATTAAATTTTATAGTACTATATGTGTCATGCTATAAGCATAAGGACACACAAAAAAGGTAATTTTGGCACTGTCCAATTTTTGATTGCTTTACTTCAGTGATTTTTATGACAAATTTGACATGTAACATTTAATTTTCTCTCAGAAAATAGATGGCACATTTTCATTATGGCGAGTCACATTGACATGTTTCATTCCTCAGCTAAGCTGAAACTTTTAATTGACTATAAAAAGCAATGACACACAAACAAATATGTAAATAGAAACAGTAAGTTGTTGTTAGCTAGTAATTTATTTAGACCTGTAGTCAATGCAAAATAAGCAATTTTCCAGTAAACTTTCCATATATTCAGTATGTAGAAAAACATAAGATTTAGGAATTATTTGCTTTGTTTTCTGGAAGAGCCCTGGATTCTGCTTCAGGCTAAATATTTTATGGAAAACAGTATTCTCTTTCTCCCTTACTCCAAGACTGTCTCTTCTCCCCGCAGAGTCTGCAACATGTTGCTGTGCATGGTCAATATTTTATTTTGTGAGGGTCTGTCACAGCTTTACATAGCAGAAATGGCCATGCTGAAGGTTGCAGGGAATATACAGAATGTTGTTATTTCTTGGTGAGAAAGTAGAGACGCCATGTCCTGTTTCCTCCACTCCCCATAGAGAAGTAGCCAGAGAGGCTCATAAGTATCTTGCTGGAGTAGTATTGCCCATCACATTTGTGGTAATAAAGAAGGTACATGCTCCTGGATGCTTCAGTACCATGTGTTTTCCAGACAAATATGTTACTTTTCAAACCTTAACTCAGTTTTTCCTCTGTTTCCTCAAAATCTGTCCAAATTATCTTACCTATTCATTTTTCTTCTTTCACCTGGCCTTTTGCTCCTGACCATTTCTTGAACTGGATGATTATTTTCTTTTTATTTTCTTAACATCAACAGAAGGCCTCCAAGAGCCTGGGGAGGGCAGGGGAAGAAGGCAGACAACTGCATAACTGGCTTCTGTAATTTACTTTGGCATCTGTACTGGGATGGAGTTAAGTTCCTTCATAGCAACTCATATGGTGCTATATTTTGCATTTGTGACCACAACAGTGTTGATAACATACTGATGTTTTAGCTGTTGCTGAACAGTGCTTGCACAGTGTCCTTCTCTGTTTCTCATGTTGCACTCCCCGGTAGTAGGCTGGGGAAGCACAAGAAGTTGTGAGGGGACACAACCAGAACAGCTGACCCCAACTGACAAAAGGGGTATTCATAGAATCATAGAACTGCCTTGGAAGGAAGGGACTCTCAGATCAAGTAGTCCAGCCGTCTACCTGACACTGACAAAACCCATCACTAAACCATATCTCTAAGCACTATGTCTACCCGTCTTTTAAATACCACCAGTGACTCAACCACTTCCCTGGACAGCCAGTTCCATTCCTTGCCATATGACTTTGTGCTCAGCAATAGCAGCTCAGGAAAAGGAGGGGGAAGATTGAGGGCATTCAATTATGGTACTTGTCTTCCCAAGTAGCCATGATACATGCTGAGGCTATGATACGTGCTGATACAAAACAGGATTTAAGAATATACCTTTGCCTTTGCCTTTGCCCTTTTGTAGAGGTTGATATTCTGACTATCACTGTGTAATTTTTCACAAGGATGGCAACAGATGTATCTGCGGTCTAAAGCGTGAGAGAAAGAAAGTTGAAAGTTGAAAGAAAGTTTATTGCCATATTTTAACCAGTGAAAAGCCTCATTCTTGTTAACAGTTGAATTACCTTGAGTTAGAGATGTTACAATAATTATTTTAAGAAAGACAACTGATATAGATAATGTTATCCAAGGTTGCAATTAAGGCTTTCTTCAATCCTAAGCAATATAGAAGTATTCTATTATGAAATTGTTGTGCGAGCATTAGGACGGACAGTGCTGTCATTACCACAAAACCACCAAACATGACAACCAAGCTTTTGAATGGCAAGTATCTGACTTGCCACATAAAGTAATTCAAGATCATAACTGCTAATAAAAAGAAAGCAACTCCAAGAAATAGTTCTGCACCTGGCATTTCTGATCTCTGAGAATGTACACAAGAGAAAGGAAGTTCCTGTAAGGCGTCTGTTAATTAAATCAGTCAAATAGAACATTTAGGCTTTCTTTTTTATGTTAGAGGTCTGAAAACCTCTCTGTTAATCTCTGCCCTGTAACCAATTAATTGAATTCTAGAACATGACAACCTTTTAAATACCAGTTAACCTACTTCATGTCTTTTCACACAGAGCAGACTCCAGGCTGGGTCATTTAAAGTGCCTGCCTCCTTATTCCATTTCTTCTGTAAGTCCCTCTGCTAATTTGATGAATCATCTGCTAGCTATCTTAATGCTCATGAGATCACTTGCTAGCCTTCTAATTAGCAGGTATGTTTCCTAGTTCTTACCAGTACTTGCTCATTAGTAGCCATAGATTTTTGTGCAAAAATAAATTATTGTAATCTAAGGAACAAAAGTCAGCCATGTATCACAAGCTTGCTAGAAAATAAAAGCAGCCTAGAAGAAGTCAAAAAGCAAAAAGAGTCCTGACACGGAAATATGGATTGTTTTTTGTTGCCATTTCTCTGCAGGCCTCTTGACAGATTTAACAAGATCATCTATATCTTGCCTTCTTTATCTTTTCTTTGAAAAACATTTTTTAGAAGTATCACAGTATGCATCTCTAGCAAAGTAGTTGTGTAGTGCCAGTTCTTGAATCATCCATAACCAACCCACCCTGACACACCCTCCCATCCTTTCCATCTGCTACTCAATCTTGTGACGTGGATCAAATGACTACTGACATCCTAAAGTTTATCCATTCTCTTCCAAGAAGAAATAAGAAGACTTCCAAGTGCTTAAAAAACCCCAACACTGCATTCATTCTTCAAACAACTTTGACATACCAACACAGCGCTCTTTAAAAGAATACTAATTGGGGAGGGGAAAAATACAGCCTCTTAACCTCCATGTGTCACAATACACATCATACCCACATAACAGCAGAATTAAACTAGAAGGTAGCCGAAAAATAGGTAAAAATCATCACCTTATTTTATTTGTGGCCCAGAGGCATACAGAGTGCCAAAGAGCCAGGGTTCATGATGAAAATTAATTTTGGAGGTTTGACACATGAAGCAATCAATTTCTCCTAATGAATGATGAGGTTGTTTCTAGCCCACTGACAGAACAACTTGACTCATCTCTGTGGTTAGCTTGAGTCAGAAAATAATAACCTCTAATAATTGTACCTACTTCTGTACAAAACAATTCTCTCATTTCCATGAAAATATTTTGAGTAAACTGCACTAATATTTGTTTTGTACTTTTACTTACTAGAATAAGTAGTTATTATTTTATGATTTACTAGAAGCTGACATATTAGTATTTAAGATAACTTAAAGTGTTCAAACAGTTCATCTAGACATTGAATGGGTACTGACTGTTTTAAATATCAGTAATGCATTTACAGGCCACAAAGAATAGGTGCTGGCTTGAGAATATTAATATCTAGACTTTCTTCTCCCCTTTACTATGGATGTTCATTGTTACACTGGCATTTTTATCACCATCACTACACCTTGGTTTCTGAAGTTCTTACCTGAAGAACTGATATAATTATTCCTGTCTAGCTCTCAGTGTGCTTGGGATCCACTAGCACTGTTTATTAGCATAGCCATTTTAGATCTAGACTAAACACACTGTCCTTCTTTCAGGCAGTTCTCTACTTTCTATTCCTACATATTCTCCACTTCTTCCTTACCAATAATCATTTTAATATTCTGAAAATATAACCCAAGGAAACTATCAAACCAGTAAAATGTTCTTGCTCTTGGATTCTTTAATTTTTATTACAAAGTAAACGAGCCTAAATTATTCACAGACCATTCCAATGCTGCATTTCACTGTGACTAGATTCATTGCTGCTTATCATTTGCAGTATGGAAAAAACAAAAAAACAACCATGATTCATACTTTTAATCTCATAGTTAAATAAAATGAACTTCTATAGAGTCATTCAATTCTTCCCATCTTTTGTCTATGATGCAAATATTTTTAGTAGAAAAGCACCTCTGAGACCTATGGGCTGCAAATTACACTGACTTGGGACTTGCGAAGGCACTGACATGAAACTGTTGATAAAAATAATGCTATACGAATACAACTGTCTCTGAGGCAGATCCTTGGGAACTTGCTACAGGAATTTCAGGTTCCCAGCCCCATTTCCATGAGGTTTTAGGCTTCTTAACTTAGCAGAGGACTGAGCTATAGCTCAGTAAGCACTCCCTGGTCTGCAGCTTTATTCTTAGAATCACAGAATCATAGAATTAATTAGAAAGGAAAAGACATTTAAGGTCATCGAATATAACCATAAACCTGACACTGCAAAGTCCACCACTAAACCATGTCCCTAAATGCCCCATCTTTTTAAGAACATCCAGGGGTGGTGACTCAACCACTTCCCTAGGCAGCCTGTTTCCATGCTTCATAACCCTTTTGGTGAACAAATTTTTCCTACTATCCAATCTAAACCTCCCTTGTCGCAATTTGAGGCTGTTTCCTCTTTTCCTATCACTTGTTACTCAGGAACAGGTAGGGTGGTTCTATCCTGGAAGTACAAAATCCAAGGCTCCAGCCCCAGGACTGTGTGTGCATTTCCAAAATTCTCAGCCCAGGTATTGACTCAGTTTTCCTGGTCTTGCATTTCTTCAGACAGAAATTTTCCTACAAGCTCTTCTTTTTTATCTCTAGAGACTATTTATCTGACAGTGTAAGTTTTTTGAAAGGATGTCTGCAGTTAGGCAGATGCTTAGCAATTAAAAAAAAAAAACAACAAAAAACAACATACCAAAAGCAAGAAAAAGAAATAACGAAAGCAAGTTATTCAAAATCATGGTGATGATATAAACAGTTTTGCATTTCAGATCAGTTCAAACAGAAGATTATGCCAACATTCGCCAAGATTATGTGCTGCATTCTCTGCTGCACATAAAATAAAAAACTACAGGCATACAGATTCAGGTTTTGTGGGCTTCATTAAGGCAGAACTACACTGACTTCAGCTTCATGATGCATTGTCAGTTGTGTAGGAGGACCTCATTCAGTAATAATCTCAAATCCTATGGAATTCAGTAACTAAGCTAAGAACATATATCAGACAACTGCTGACATACTTGTCCAAATGTTTCAAAAACGGTAGTACAAGATTTAGCTTCTTATTGGCAGTTAAAAATCAAGAAACAAAGGCTCACCCATAGTAACCTTAACTGTTTGGTATATGTTGTTATAAAAAAAAATCAGTTTGTTTAGTGTTACCTGGAGTTATCCTGCTAAGTGTCCTCAGACTTCCCACTGCAGAGGAAGGAAGCTGAGATGGACACATACAAAAAGTAGAGATCCTAAAATGGACAAATGCTAACAAAAAATCCATGTCAACGTTTTTCTTTCAGCTCCTGAATCCCTGCTTGGCCATTTCAACAAGTAACTTGATTACCAGAAGTTTTGCAACAAAGTCCTTTTATTGATCTCATCCAGCTTCTGGAAATAAGGCTATTTATTAGTGAGTTTTTTACCATATACATTCTGATATAAGATCAAAACACTCCAAGCACATAACAATGCATATCAGTTGAACACTGAGCAAGTATTGGATACTAGTCATTGAGCAAGATTAATATTGGAGAAGATCTAACCACTCTGTAGAAAACTTCAGGCTCCAGGACATAAGACAGTCTTCTACTCCAGATTCTTTAACTTCACAGATAAGTAACACTAAAAAGGTATTTACAGTATGCTTACACACTGTTATCTGAGCATTTAAAGACATCTTAAGCAATCTTCCAAGGAGTAAGTTTACCAAGTCTGCTAATCTATAGGACTGAGTCTTCCTTTCCACCTTGAAAAAGATCAAGAGTTTTGCCTTTCTTACACAACCTCTCCTAGAAAAAAGTTTTGGACAGATGAATAATTATTAATATCAATATTTCTGGATTATAGTGCATCTATTGCATTGCTATCATATAGAAAAAGTATGCCAAATTGATTTATTTCAAATAGCTGGTATGGTTCCTTTTCCTTTAACTCTACATATCTTTGGTTTTGAATTAAAAAAAAAAAAAGATATACAAACGAAGATTACTTCTAAAATTGAAGACCCAGTAGATCCATTAACTACCAAAATGTTTTACAGACCTAGGACCTAAACGAAAATACAGAAGAACATATATCCAGTTCAAGACTAATAAATATAAAATAGTCAAACAATCATTACTAAAAATTAACACTAGACCCTACAAATTTCTCTATGCATGTCACATATACCTCATATCTCCAATGATCCTTTACATAATAGACAGAAATATTGAACTTTTGCACAAACTAGAATTAAACTTATAGAATACTAAACAGGTCTTCTGCAGAAACATAATTAACAATGGAAATGGATGAGCATGTTCAACCAATTCATTCCTTATCTGTGCATTCTGCAGATCATCACAGACTACAGAGTCTGCTGAAGAAGTATTTTACATCAGGCCAGTGAAACGTTTCTACTCTTTCACTTTTCTGTAGATAGTGAAGATGGACACAAAAGGAACAGAGAGGGGGAAAGTACCAATACACTCTCTCCACTTTATATAAATTATTATATTTTTTGGTTTTTGTTTTTACAATAAAGACCTTTCCTGTGAATTGAGCTGAATAATATAATAAGCCTCCTAAATTGTATAGGAGGCTAGGGATTTGAGAGGGATAGGAGTGAAATGAAATAAAATATCGTATCATTTATAGAAAAGAGTAATACTGAAAAATTATATAGCAGAATAAATTACCACTTTAAATAGAGACCAATAGGAAGAAACAATAGATTTTGATCTAGACATAAACCAGCTTAGCTACATCCACCTTTGCTATTACCCTGCTCTAGGAACTTGCAAATTAAAATTTACTTTTATAAAATTTTAGAATTTTATAAATTCAAGTCGACAGCAAAGAAACCAAGAAACAACAAAGTTTAGCTTCTTTAAAACTTTAAGTTTTCTTAGATAAAAACATATCAGAGGTAGTTCAACTAATTAAAATAACACAAAACACAATAAAAGAAAACAGTCTTCCATAATAATGCAATTAGACATTATTCCATGCTGTACTTTAACATGTATTCCTGAAAGTTGCTAAACTGTAAGTAGAGAAACTAGGGCAACAAGCTTCTACATATGAAAACTGAATTTTTCAAGTGTTTTTTTCCAAGGTATTATTTTATTATAATATTTTTAAGATCAGGGACCAGAGCTGCCTTGAAGCAATCCATCTATTGTCTAAAAGGTAAAAACACTTCATCCTACTTGCTGGGACTACTTGTTGCATTTCAAATTGTTTCTAAGCAACTTCATAAGCAGGACAATACTGAACTTGACTAGAGGTAATTTTAGAGGTGTGACTGTACTTTTATGTTATTACGCAGTTCACTTTATCAAGAAAAATTACAAGAGAAATTTGATGTCACAACAGTTTCTTTATCTTGTTTGACCCAGGAAGAGGTGGCTATACAGGCTTATATTAATACTAGACCTAGCACAGTACCCTCTCTGACCACAGTTTGAAGGAGATGCTTAGGGAAACTGCGTTAGAAAAAGATCAAGAGTAAAAACAATCCACCTCCCATTTTGATAACTTCTACTTTCTTTCAATCAAAAGACAACTTGAGATTTCCTTAGGTAGGGGTTTCATTTGGACAGTTGTATTTAATAGGCATCTGTAGAAACTCATGGTAAATTCAATTAATTTATGCATCTACCTATATAATTTTCCTTTATATTTGGTAATTTTTAGTTCTAAAATTTAATTGTATTTTCTGTCAAAAAAATACTCCCTTTTACTTTTAAACAGATATCTGGTAAGTACATTGTTCTCTATGCCTTTCTGGAAAATTCCTAATATTCTATTTTACTTTTTGACCACTGCTGATTATTGAGTTGATTTTTGCAGAGAAACGAACAGTACACACAACACGACAAAATCAGAATGTCAAGATGGTCCTTCTGCAAGTATTATTAAGCAATGATTTAACATATTTAAAAGAAAAAAAAATAGTAGCCCCCAGGGATTATTAACCAAATCCTAACAGCTGATCAAAAAAGGCTAATAGAACCTACTGTGTCAGTAGAAAAATAGAGAGAGTTCTGATAAAGACATATTTGATAATTAGAAAGGTACTGTCCTATCTAAATACTCTGTCCTGGTAGAGAAGACAGAAAAATTAAAAACATAAGGAGGAGAAGGAATGAAAATCTAACCTCAATCCCACTGTGGAGTAGAAATCCAAACTTCCACACAAATACACACCTCTATGAATAACTCCAAAAGTATAAACCTCTCTACAAATGCTTGCCTTCACTGCAATCAAGGTACACTTTAAATACAGTTTAATTTTGGCACTCCCGTCTACACAAAAAAAAATGTTGAATGTGAGCTGAATAATGATTTGAACTCCATTCAGTTGAACTGCCCGGGTATGGACAGAAATTCAAGCGATACTAACACTCAACACTGTAATCTTGCAGACGTGACAGATAGGGTTGCTATATCTATGTGTTCGTGCTTCACCATGCGATTACTATTGCTTGAGTAGTTAAATTATAACTCTAGCTAAAAGCTCAGTAAAAAACAGTTCCATAGCAAGGACATCATATTGATACTTTACGTAGCATTGCACAAGTACACTTTCTTCCAAGAAAAACATATGTCATGAGAGTTGAGTAGGAAATTGCTATTTTACCCTACCAAATTGCTCAACTTCAGAAATGTTCCTGTTCCATGTCATGCAGAAACAAAGATCTTTCAACATCTTCATAAAAAGCAAAGCTTGAGACACATTTTCTCCCACATTTCTCTTCATAGCCAAGTAGCCCAGGATACAGCACAACCTCCTGGAAAGCAAACGAACCAAGATATCATAGGTTCACATGAGAAAATCACCTTATCACTGACCTTGGAAGGGATCTCTGGAGATCATCTACTTCAGACTTTCTGTTCAAGCAAGTTCTGAACAGAGAGTAGGTTGTTGAGGAGAGTGTGCAGTCAGATTCTGGGTAAATCAACCAAAAAAGACTGCACAGCCTGTCTGGGCAACTTGGTCCAGTATCTGGCCACCACCTCAAAATATATTTGGTGGTTTCTGTTGTATTCAGATGAGGTTGTGTGTGTTTTAATATATGCTCATTGCATCTTGACATGTCCATGGGCACTATTGAGAAGAATCTGATTCTGCAATTAGTACCCCTTAAGAGGCATTTGTATACATCAACATCACTCCTAAGCCTTCTCTTACAGGCCAAACAATGTCAGGTCTCAGCCTCCCTCTATACGTAACTTGCTCCATTTCCTTAATCATGACTCTTCACTGCACTCACTCCAGCATGGCAGTGTTTTTCTTGTAGTGGGGAGCCCAAACCTGGGCTCTGACACAGCACCCCAGGTGTGCCTTCAGTAGGGCTGAGTAGAAGGAAAGGATCACTCTCCTTGACACATTGACAGCACAATTCTTAATACTGCCCGAGGTTCTCATAGCCTTCTGGGCTGCAAGGACACACCGTTGACTCATGTTGAGCTGCTTGTCCAGTAGGATGCCGAGGTGTTTTTCTGCCCAGCTGCTTTCCAGATGTTAGCCCCCAGTGTGTACTTTGAGTCGTTTGGAGATTTCCTTGTCATCAGGTCTCCTGACCCCATCCAGCAGCAGATCCACATTTTCTCTAGTCTTCCGTTTGCTGCTGATGTACCTGCAGAAGCTTTTCCTGTTGCGGGACGCAGCCCTCACCAGCTTCAACTGTAGATGGGCCTAGCTTTCCTAACCCCATCCCTGCACTCTCAGACAATATCTCTATATTTTACCTGGGTCACTTGCCCCTGCCTTCACCTCTTGCATGCTTCCAAATATTAAAACCTTTGAGCTTTATCAGGCGTTCTTTCTGCATCCATGCAGGCCTCCTGCAACATCTACTTGACTTGTCCTTTGGGGGCATGCACTGTTCTTGAGCTTGGAGATGTGACCCTTGGAAATCAACTAGCTCTCCTGGACCCTTCTCCTCATCAGGGATGTCTCACCTTCATAGAAGTCCCTTCACAGGCCAAAACCTGCTCTCTGGCAGTCCAGGACCATGATCCTGCTATTTGCTTTTTCCCTCCTCTCATGACCCTGGACTCCAGCCATCTCACAGTCTTTGCAGTCAAGGCTGTTGCCAACATTCAATTCCTCTACAGGTCTTCCTGTTTTGTTAAGTACCAGGTCCAGCTGAGAGCCTCTCCTTCTAGGTGCCTTGATCACCTGTCTCAGGAAGCTGTCATCAAAGCACTCCAGAAACCTCCTAGGTTGCATGTGCCTTGCTGTGGTGTCCTTGCAGCAGGTATCGGGGTGGTTGAAGTCCCTCATGAGGACTAGGACCTGTGAATGGGAGGTTTCTTCTAGTTTATCTACTTGTCTACTACCTCTTCCTGAGATCAGGACATCTATACCAGTTCCTGACCACACCATTGCTGATGTTGGTCTGCTCACCAACCCAACCCATAAGCTATCAGCTGTCTCATCATCACCTCTCCTTTTGCAGAGCTCCTTGCTTTCCTGCTGCTACCTAAAATGAAAGACAACTACTCTCCTCAGTTTTCTGGTCTCCTCTTCCTAAAAAGCCAGTATCGATCCATCACAGAACTATTGTCATAAAATATCAGGCTTTCACTGACCTGCTATCATCTCCTCATGAAAGTATTGACTGAGCTAGGGTAGCTCTTTCTATATTTCTCCTGTTGAAACAGATCATTACCTAAAAGTAATTACTTGCAAGGTGGGTGAGAAGAGACTCACTCTTCATCTAAGTAGACAAGTTACCAGCTAGTACTTGTTCAAATTAAATATAAAACAGAACAGCACAATACATGTGGAGACGAGAGAAGAGCAAGGAATTGAATTCTTTTAACAAGAAATCCAGTTCTGTATCCAGGGTAATCCTCAATGAATGACTCACCAGATCTCTCCTACATTTATATGAAAAGTTTCAGTCTTTGCAAATTGTTTTCTTTCCTAATGATAGAGCTAAATTAAAAATCTCACCACATGCATGTTACAGGGGCTTGAACACTCAAGATAATATAGTCAGTGTCAAAATACTGAAAATGAAGTGTTATAAAGCGCAACATATTCCACTGCAGAGTAAACTAACCAGATTTTAAGTCAGGCAAATGGCCCAGGAATAGAGGGGTAGTCTATGTTTGTCTACAAACTGTTGTATACAGCAACAGCAACTACCGTAAGACTCACTAGAGACAATGATTCAGAACTGCTCCCTGCAGCATTAATTTCTACCAGAGAAAAACGGTATTTTTTTTAAGTAGAATTCCATAAGGAAGAATGAACTATACTACTCATTAGAATAAATTTTCAAAGAGAGGCAAGCAACTATGATCATTTTCTTAATTTGTCATACAGTGGTCCTAACAGGATACCACTTTGCGCTTCAGACACACTGAGTTTAGAATAAAAAAGCACAAATGTTTGTTCTTCTTAGAACGAAGCCATTGTGCAGCAGAAAAATTATGATATAGTTGCCTTCACAGAATCGTAGTGGGATGACTCGCACAGCTAGAGTGCTGCAATGGATGGCTATAGACTCTCTAGAAGAGATAGGCAAGGAAGGGGAGGCCATAGGGTAGACCAGTATGTTAGGGAGTGTTTAGACTATCTAGGGCCTGACCATGGTGACGATAGGGTTGTGTGGGTAAGAATCAGGGGAAAGGCCAACAAGGCAGATATCACGGTGGGACTCCATTATAGACCACCCAACCAGGATGAAGAGGCAGATGAAATAGTCTATCAGCATCTGGGAGGAGTCTCACAATCGCCAGCCCTTGTTCTCATCGGGGACTTCAAGTAACTGGATGCCTGCTGGAAATACAATACAGAGGAGAAGAAACAGCCTAGGAGGTTCCTGGGGTGTGTGGAGGATAGCTTCCTGACAGAGTTGGTGAGGGAGCCAACTAGGGAAGGTGCCCCAACAGACCTGTTTTTTGCAAACACAGGCCTCGTGGCTGATGTGATGGATGGGGGCCATCTTGGGGACAGTGATCATGAAATAAAATTATGGAGTTTTTGATCCTGGGAGCAATAAAGAATGTGGCTAGCAGAACTGCTACCCTGGAGAGCAGATCTGGCCTATTTAAGGGCCTGGTTGACAGAGTCTGTTTGGACACAGTCCTGTATGGCAAAAGCATCTAGGAAGGGTGGACATTCTTCAAGAAGGAAATCCTAAAGGCAGAGAAATAGGCAATCCCTATGGGCCGAAAGACAATCCGGTGGAGAAGAAAGCCGGTCTGGCTGAAGAGAGGGCTTTGGCTGGAACTCAGGAAAAAAGGAGGCCTCTGGAAGAAGGACTAAGGAGAACCTCCATCTTTTATTGGATGTGGGGAAACCATAGTGAAAAAGGATGACGAAAAGTCTGAGGTACTGAATGCCCTTCTCTGCCTCAGACTTTAACAGGAAGACCAGTTGTTCTTGGGGTACTGAGCCCCCTGAGCTAGCAGATAGGGGCAGGGAGCATAATGAAGCCCCCATAATCCAAAGGGAGATGGTGAGGGACCTGCTCCAGCACGCGGACAGACACAAGCCTATGGGGCCCCATGGGATCCACCCAAGGGTACTGAGAGAGCTGGCGGAGGTGCTCCCTGAGCCACTCTCCATCATTTACCAGCAGTGCTGGCAAACTGGGGAGGTCCCAGCTGACTGGCGTCTAGCAAATGTGACGCCATGCACAAGAAGGGCCGGAAGGATGATCCAGGGAACTACCGGCCTGTCAGTCTGACCTTGGTGCCTGGAAAGGCCATGGAGCAGACCATTCTGACTGCCACCACACGGCACACACAGGATAACCAGGGGATCAGGCCCAATCAGCATGGGTTTAGGAAAAGCAGGTCCTGCTTCACTAACCCAATCTCCTTCTATGACAGGATGACCTGCTTCGTGGATGAGGTTAAAGCTGTGGCTGTTGTTTACCTGGACTTTAGTAAAGCCTTTGACACCATAACCCACAGCATTCTCCTGGAGAAACTGGCTGCCTATGGCTTGGACAGGAATACTCTTTGCAGAGCAAAATTCTAGCTAGATGGCCAGGCACTATGATTGGTGGTGTCACATCCAGGGTTACATCCAGTTGGTCACAAATGGTGTTCCCCTGCGCTCAGTGTTGGGGCCAGCTCAGTTTAATATATTTATCGATGATCTGGATGCGGGGATCAAGTGCATCTTCAGTAAGTTTGTAGATGAGACCAGGTTGGGCAGGAGCATGAATCTTCTTGAGGGTCAGAAAGGTCTAGAGAGGGATCCGGATAGGCTAGACTGATGGGCCAAGGCCAATTGTATGAGCTTCAACGAGGCCAAGTGCTGGGCCCTGCACTTGGATCACAACAATCCCATGCACTGCTACAGGTGTGGGGAAGAGTGTCTGGAAAGCTGCCTGAAGGAAAAGGATGTGGGGGTGATGGTGGACAGGTGGCTGAATACGAGCTGGCAGTGTGCCCAGATGAAGCGTCCTGGCCTGTACCAGAAATAGCATGGTCAGCAGGAGTAGGGGAGTGATTGTCCCTCTCGGTTCTCAGCACTTGTGAGATTGCACCTTGAATATTGTCTTCAGTTTTGGGCCCTTCACTTCAAGAGATTGAGGTGCTGGAGTGTGGCTGAAGAAGAGCAATAAAGAAGTGTCTAGAGCACAAGTCTTACAAGGAGCAGGTGAGGAAACTGGAGTTGTTTATTCTGGAGAAATGGAAGCTGAGGGGAAACCTTATCACTCTCTACAACTACCCGAAAGGGGGAAGTGGTTGAGTCACCATCCCTGGAAGTATTTAAAAGCCTTGTGGTCGTGTTGCTTAGGGAGCTGTTTTAGTGGTGGCTTTGGCAGTGTTAGGCTAGTGGTTGGTCTCGATGATCTTAAACGTCTTTTCCAACATAAATGTTTCTGATTCTATGTACTGCAAGGTGGTCATCCAGAATGTCTGTAAGAGGGAATGAAACAGTGATACAGACAGTGCTTCACTGGATGTTACCACAGTAGGCATATCCATGCACTTCCACTATGGCAGCAGAAAGAACATTGCATGGTCACAACAATACTGGACTTTTCATCGATGTCCAGACAAGACTATTTGCAGGCACCATAAGCCCCAACTCTGCCTTACTGTGCTACAATTGTTAGAGTCCAAAACGTGCAAGGGAAAGAAAGAAAAAGTAGTAAAGGTGATACATCAGTGCTTAAGTCTTGCACATCACCAAGATGGTAACATTATTTCAGTGCAGTCTGACTAGTGGTGGGGAGTTCCTCCCTTGCAGTGTCTCTTCAGTGTCTTTGAATCTTTGAACCTTGCCTGGTTAATCTGGCCTGGCAAAGGCATGACACAGAAGATTAAATATAGGGATTTCTCCAAGTATAGCAGAGAGGTACCCTGTGAGAAGACTGTTATTCTACTGACACATAACCATGTAGCTAAGAGAGACGAATATCAGAGCAAATGAATCCTGTAGTAGAAAATAGGTTCAGCTTTTATATATTACTGAGCTGAGTGGCTCAGCTCAATATGACTCCAAATAATACTGCTGCTCTGACATATCACGGTAGTAAAATTTATCATCATTTTAGGTCATAATACTTTAATATTTTATATTAGACTGCAAAAAGGCTTTTATATCTCTTATCATCCTCTGGCAAAAGTACTGAGCATTTTAAAGATCATTTATAGTTATTTTATGAATAATCTCATTCACTTCTTTGGGGTTGCATAAAAATTCTAATAACACATCTCATGCATATGTCATACTTCTTGTTGTTTCTAATTTGTATTTTTCTTCTGAGGTCCACTCAACCTAAAACGAATCAGCCTACCCCTGCTGGAGATCTGTACAATTTCTCTCTATTGCAAATCTCTTTCTTCATGTTTTTCGCTCTGTTGATATACTGAACTCCAAATCAATGTAATAGATGACTCACCTTCAGCTATCAGTTGTTCTCATCTATTCACTTTTTGAATTTTGAGGATCTTTATTAGAAATTTACACTTGACCTCCAATTTTATCTTAATTTATATTTTACATTATTTCTAATTTATTTTTTCCATTTCCATGGCTAAACTATGAATACTTTGAAGTTTTAGTTAGTCTGTGACACCCAAGTTATTACTCAAAATCCGTAATGTCAAGAGTTATTATTTGTTTATAAAAGCCAAATAATTCGCCTACATTCATTTTTTTGAATGCATTTAGGATGCAAGAGTACTCATGAGATACCCTTACCACTAGGCAATGCTACTGTTTTTTCTGTATACACATTCATCTTTCAACTTTTTCATAGAGAACACTCTGTTCTGTTCTAGAACTGCTATGGCAGGCACACACCTTTCACTTTGTCCACTTGTTGAACACTGCTCTTTATACGCAAAACAAACAAACAAACAAACAAACAAACAAATCCCTTGCATTTCCTGAGGCCAATTTAAATAACATAAGAGAATATACACATATATGCCATTTTCAGGCCCTAGTCCCTGTCTTCTGTAAAAATCAATGACATTCCTTCTCCACATAGTTTTAGAGACATGCTAGATTTTTTTATTCCCAGTTCCCATAGTAAATATTCTTGTGGGAGTAAGTCTCATACACCCAAAATTATTTTGTCACATATCAGCGAATCCTTAAAATTAGCAAAATTACAGCCTACTGAGAGTGTTCAAAACTTTTGACATTCTTGACAATATTTTCTTTTCACTCATCTTTTGTGAAAGGTTTCTCTCTTCACCATTTCACTCTTTCAGGATTATACCATTTATGACTTTATTTATGATTTACCCAAAATTTTCATTCTTGCTTTTTGCTTGGTTTCAAACTGACTATTGCAGCACTGTTTCTAGTAAGAGAATGAGACATCATAACCTTGCTTTTCTTTCCTGCTCAACATTGTTACTTAATTATTGTCTGAATCTTTCTTCCACATTCTCTAGGTTTGGGAAATATCTTTAAATGATAATTTAAATTTTTGAGGGTGATTTTCTTTTTAATTTTATTTAACTATTTCAGCATATTTTTTAGGTCATGTTCTACAGCTGTTATTCTCATACTGCTTCCATTCAAATTCTAACAATACTATGCATTTTCCTTCTAATTGATAGCTACGGTCTTTGATGTTCAGCTTGTCAAGACGAGGAGATTTTAAGTTTCTATCACTGTAATAGCCGCATGATTTTCTCCTGTGCTAGCTGTGGTGCCCCATTTTGGTACAAACTTATTACCTGGTTCCTTAAATTACAAAAATATTCCAAGATTATAAGAAGGAAATTGAAAGTATTTCTGTAACTTCCACTTACTTTATGATCACAGACACTCCTTCCAGCCTTTCCCAATACTTGTGCTACTAGAAACAATGAAAAACAAGTGACAGTAATCTCCTTGTCATTGTAGTAAAGGATATACACAGTAGGATCCAAGGCAACATGTCTTAAGCTTTCCCTTCTTCATAGGACTCTATCCACAACATTGTATAAAGAGAAGAAAAGCCTTATATATTTCAGACTTCAGCCCTTTATCAAGGATCCAGAGAAGGGCAACGAAGCTGGTGAGGGGTTGGAGCACAAGTCTTATGAGGAGAGGCTGAGGGAGCCGGGGTTGTTCAGTCTGGGGAAGAGGAGACTGAGGGGAGACCTTATTGCTCTCTACAACTACCTGAAAGGAGGGTGTAGAGAGGTGGGGGTCAGTCTCTTCTTCCAAGTTACAGATGATAGGACAAGGGGTAATGGCTTCAAGTTACCCCAGGGGAAGTTCAGGTTAGATATTAGGAAATATTTCTTTACTGAAAGGGTTGTCAGGCATTGGAATGGGCTGCCCAGGGAGGTGGTTGAGGCACCTTCCCTGGAAGTATTCAAGAGAGGAGTTGACATGGTGCTCGGAGATATGGATTAGTGTTGGGTGGTGTTTTGTGTATGTGTGTTTTTTGGCTGCTGTTTTTTTTGTTTGTTTGTTTTTACTGGTTGGACTAGATGATCTTAAAAGGTCCCTTCCAACCTAGGTGATTTTGTGATTCTGTGATTCTGTAATATTTTCAGATTGCACATGGACGTATTTCAGTTCAAGAACTGTGTTTGTAGGTGGCAGTCTGCCACCTATCACTGATGAAATGTCTGGAAGTCTCTTTTGAGAACAACAGAAGCTGTTACAGATCTTATCAATCTGGTAGATGAGGACTTTTAGCCCCTAAACAGAGTTTCTCTGAATTCAGAAATGAGAGGACCCAAGAAAGAAGGAAGTCCTTTAACAGAAATAAAGCAACGTTCAACCCATTTTCCTCACCTTGGACAGCAATGAACATGGAAAATCCTGCCACCCATCAGTCTAAAGAAAGCTGACACCAGAAAGCGGGTAAATTCTTGCTTTCTTAGTGCATTATCATGTTGCAGCCCTTCTTGTCATTAAATAAAACTAAGAATTAAATACAAATTCATATAAATAAATCCAGTACAATTTTACTTTTGTTCTATGATGCATTTAATCATTAATACAAGACATCAAATCCATCTGTGATAAAACGTAAAACTTTACTAATATTTGCCTCACTATAAGATATGTTTAAGAATAACAATAGGTTATTCTGCAAAACTAGAAATTATAAAATCACACATTGAATAAAAAAAATATTCCTTCTTTATGTTATTTCCTGAATGAAATTCCCTTTCAAATCTAATTTTTTTTACAGGTGGAAAATCAAATAGATTTTCCAGTTCTAGATGTAGATACTAATTTGTCCTTATTAAATTAAGATGATCAAGATGATGTTAACTTGAACATTAACTACAGCAATGTAGAAGAAACTCATATGGTCCTAGCCTAGAAGAATGCTCTGCTTTAGTATCTCGAAACACTAGCAATGCCTCGTAGTGTTTCATAAACTTACATCAACAAGTAAAAAGTTGATCATCTTTTACTCAGAAACCCCTCTACTTTAAAGATGCAATGCTAATTCAAAGGTAATACACTGTATTCCAAATATTTAACTAAGATCCTCAATATTTTTCAGTTGTTATATAAAGGTAGAAAGGTAGAATACATTTCAAGGTGAAGCTATGGTGTAGTATGATTAATGTTACTCTAACCAGCATTTATTTAATCAGTTTATACCAAATATGTCTACATATTTAACACTGTACCACATAGTACAGTGTGACTGTTCTCAAGGAAAATGTAAGCTATGCAGAAAATATAATTATAGGTGTTTTCATTGGTGTTATAATTGTAGGTGTTTTCAAAGCATGTTCTCATAATTTAGGGACTCAACAAAGGATTCATCAGAATAAATTTAGATCTGATCACAGAATCATAGAATCACAGAATCATTTATGTTGGAAAAGACCCTTAATATCATTGAGCCCAACCATTAACCTAACACTGCAAAAGCCACCACTAAACCAGCTCCCTAAGCAACACGACCACAAGGCTTTTAAATACTTCCAGGGATGGTGACTCAACCACTTCCCTGGGCAGCCTGTTCCAATGCTCAACAACCCTTTCAGGGAACACATCTTTCCCACTATCCAATCTAAACC